>CM051370.1:4435899-4485899 GCA_028015245.1 Cardamine occulta | reverse complement strand
TAACTAACAACAAACGTAAAAACAAGTTAAATTTGGAAGGAAATAATAGAGAGAAACAAGCTGAGAAGAATGTAGTTGAAGTGAATAATAAATGAAGAAACCAAAAAAAAGAAGACCAAAACAGAGACATCTAGAGATCTAACGAGACAAGGAAAAAGAAAGTACCAGCTCCAGAATCAGCTCCTCTGATAAGGGTGAGACCAACCAATAAAGGGTTCAAATTAGAGCTATATTTGGAGAATCCATACTCTAGTTCCTCAATGCGATCTATTTCTGTCACATTGAAATCTAAATATTCATTTGCATGAGTTCCCAGTATCAGCCCGGCCACAACTAACCCTACCAACAAAATCTTCTCCATTCTTTCTCACTCTCTCACTGGAAGACAAGAGAGAAAGCCAAAGAAAGAAAGAAAACAGATCTCTAGGAGTGTGAGAGATAACGAAGAAAAGAACAAACTTTGTAGAACACACACAGTGTGATATTAAAACAAAAAAAAAGAACAAGAAAAAAAGAATCGATCTTAGTAGAAAAAGGATGGGCTTTTCTGAGCTAAAGAAAAAAAAAAGGAGAAATAAACGAAGCAGAAACAGAGTAGTGAAGAAGAAATTATTTTAATAAATTACTAACAAAAGAAAATGATCCTGAAATTTCATGGCTGGATTCACATTTCACGGTTGGTGTTTTATTTTAATTTTAATTTTTAAATTAACTAATTCAGTCTCTTACATGACAAAGACAGAGAACATCTTTATCAGTTGCTAGATCTTAGTTCACACTTAAAAAACGCTCAGCATCAAATAAAGGAGAGGCACAACGACAAAAACAGATATAATTAGCACATGGAGATAACGGGTCCATGGGATTTGATATCTCTATTGGCAGAAGCCTCATATTTCTATCTCTAGATTTCTCGTTATAGCAATTCTATTGAATGAATGTATATAACTTGAAGAACTATTTGGTTTCTAGAAATAATCTGGTTAGATTAGATGCTGCTAAAATAACATGTGTTTTCAAATGTTATATTTCCAAGATCAGCCCCTTTATAGAATAAAAATAAAACTGACATTGACGTGCATAACGAACCCTTATGAATTATGATCTCTCCCAAGTCCCAACTCATCTTTCCACTTTGGGTAGAAGTATGTATGAAATAAACAAGTGTTGATGGTAAAAGTAGGTGAGAAACATAAAGCAGTATAAGAAGATTTTCGAATTACGAGCGATGATTGTTATGTGATGTCTACGACACCTTATATAAAAATGCTTTTGAATTAATTTAATCCATCTCCCACTTATCCCATTTCAATTTTAAACATTCTAGGTATGTTTTTGAAACACGATGTTACTGGCAGCACTGCTTAGATTTATGTAAAGAATCTAAAGATAGATACATGAGTTTTTTTAATTGATAAAGTAGAACCCTAAAAATGTAGTTTATACTATCATATCATATTTATAGAAAAAAAAAAACAAGTGTGCGTGGAAGGAGGAGAAAGTATGGTCTTGGTCACTGATGCACATCACCACCACATGTGGACCGTGGTCGTCCACTTGCTTCTGTTACTACTTTTTTCTATAGTGGTCCCTGGTTTTTACTATTTGTTTCCGTCAGAACCCAAATGTTTCCATGTGTCTATTTTCTGGATTTGCATCATTTAATGGGCTCAATGAAATTAATGGGCCTGAGTGCTACGACTCAACAACACATGTGTAATCGTGTGAAGTAGACAAGACAAGAGTCTCGTGATTCGTGTGAAGCCAGCAAACGTGTGGAGGCGGCGGGATACGATGTTCATCCGCTTTCCTTCCTCTCTGTTGTTGTCTATGGTTTTTGAAGAAAAGTGTGGGATTATAGAGTTTAAGGAAGCATTTAGCCGATAATTACGCCAAATGAACAAAAATGCGACATCTATCTCGAGCATTCTCAAAGAGTTAATGGTTCCGTCTCTTGTCTTTTTGTCGCTCAAGTGGTTTATGGAAATAGTTTGAAGTCTCTGTAACCTTCCTTCTCCACCATTTCTATATCAATGCTGAATAGCAAGAGCAAGGATAAAGGTAGTGGCTTTATCCCATATGTTGTAAGATTTTTGAAATAGCCTTTTTTTCGAAAGCGATATTGATTGGTTTCTCCTACAATGTGCAGATCAGGAAAAGGTCTATAAATCTTTTCAGCTAGTATTTTACAGTGATCAAATAAAGACAAATATATCATCATCTATATCTGGTTTATGCATTGTGAAATCTATCAAACTTATTAGATTAGGACCATTGGTGTTTCTTCTTTGCCTCATGCCATGGAATTGGAAATTACTAATGCTTCACTCTTCCCTCTTAAATGTTCTCTACTTGTTCGGTAGCTGAGATCACCTTTCACCTTATAGTTTCATTTCATATTTTAGTAGAGCCTACTTACATTAACATGGATCACTTCACCTATGAACATTCAGTAAGAAAATCTCCCATCGTTTCTCTAATTCTGTTTGAACTGAAAATGATGTTATATATCTCTTTCAGGTCAACATGACTACCATCCTAGCTATCTTCCCTGACAGTCTCTACTTTTTGCTTCACATGCTTTTCCAAATTCATCAAAATTTGGTGTTTATGAGCTTTCCTTTTTTTTTTTTTTTTTTCGCAGGAAACCTGTGAGACTTGTGCCAAAAGAAGCTACTAATTGAAGACAGGGGAGGGACAAACAATAGAGATTTCATATCTGAGAAAGAAAAAGCATAATAACATGAGAAATTAGTCTTGGCTAATATTATAGGACTTGACATGAAGGCTATGGAAGAAAATACAGAACTCAAAGAATGGTGCAGCCGCTTCCACTTTCATAAGTAGTGACAGACACAACATCGCAACTGTTGCAGTAAGGAGGCTTGCATACGTGTTTTGGTATTTCAGGCCCTGGTGGAGGCTTTGGTGGTCCAGGAGCTGCTGGTTGAGGAGGCTTTGGCGGCTCAGGAGGTTTTGGTGGTCCAACGCTGATGATTACAGGTTTCTGTTTAATTTTCTTCAGCCTTGTTGCTACGCAGATCGGATCCATTGTCCCCACCACCGTAAGTATGCTTTTCCCTTCATCTAATGAAATATGATTCACACCTGCATCAATATCTCATGTTCAATAGGGATATGTTAGAGCACATATTGCTTAAAGACTCTTTTTTTTTTTTTTTGTCTTTCTCATTACCTTCTATCTCTGTGACTGCTTCCATGATTTGGCTATTGCATTTCCCACAGTTTATATCCACCTTGATCTCAACTTTCTGCTCAAAACCGCAACAAAAATTAAATCATTTGGTGACAGTGTTTGAGAAAACTAGTACTTGGATGTTTACCTTGACAGTCATGATGGATTAGCCTAGAAAGGGAATTGGATTAGTGGAATTTTGGAATATGAAGAAGGAAGACAAGAAGTGTTATTGAAAACATGTGAAGACAAAGAGATGACAGATTGAAATAATGTTGAAGCAGTTGAGGTTGTCTTTGATCAGTATTGGTAATTAAATAATCAAGAGATCACTGTATCTACGTGCTTAGATGCATGTTTTTAAACAAGTATATATATTATGAGTCATTGAATATAGTTTTTGGGAATTTGCTTAGTTGGTATTCAGCCACCATCTTATGGACGTTCTTGCCTACTTGGTACATTATTGAGGAGGGACTTTGTTTTATCCTGCAAATTTATGATTCATTTAGTCTTCTATCTAATTTGTACTGTTGACCAAAAAAAAAGAAAGATCGACATTGGTTCACCCCTAGCCGGTTAAAATTTTTGGTTTTATTTGGGTAGAAATTGAACCATGCCTTCTCAGTGTGGTTATGAATGAAAAAGGCCGGTTTTGATTCAATTGAACCAAACCAACCTCTTGATTTCTAACCAAGACACAATCAAACTCGTCGTCCCTTCTTTTAATCATTCCGAGTTTGATGATTATTAGTGTTTGAAGGTTTTTTTGTTAATGGTTGAGTGTTATCATCCCATAGCTATAGGCTAATCAATGTCTCCAACAAACAAAAATCCATTTTAATCACCAAATATTAACCAACGATCAGAACACCTAAACCTAATTATGGCAAAAGTTTTAAAATAACAACCCTATGGCCCTCTCCACATTTATCTCTTCTCCATTAGTTGTTTCATTGGTTAAATCTTCTTTACGTAGATATATAAATTGAGAAACAAGGTCAAAGGATTTCCTCATAACAAACATTTCACAATCAACAATGACAACTTCCATGATCCACATTTTCGTCACCATCATGCTCGTGGCCGCCCACATGGCCATCGCCGAATCTGATATGCTTCAAGATTTTTGTGTTGCTGATCTCTCCAACGGTATCACATCTCTCTCGCTCTCTCTCTTTTTATATAACATTTTACATTCCGGAGAAAATAAAATGAAAATTTACATATACAAAGGCAGGTTTGTCGTTGACTTTTATGATGTTGGTAATTATAGGTTTGAAAGTCAACGGATACACATGCAAAGACCCAGCAAAAGTAACAGCAGATGACTTCTACTACGTAGGCTTAGCCAGTGCTGCAGCCACAAACAACAACACAATGGGCTCTGTTGTTACAGCAGCCAACGTTGCTAAAGTGCCTGGCCTCAACACTTTGGGAGTCTCCATCTCTCGGATCGACTACGCACCTGGTGGACTCAACCCACCACATCTTCACCCACGAGCCTCTGAAGCCATCTTTGTCCTTGAAGGCCGTCTCTTCGTTGGTTTCTTAACCAGCTCAGGGCAACTCATATCCAAACACCTCAACAAAGGAGACGTTTTCGTTTTCCCCAAAGCTCTCCTCCATTTCCAGCAGAACCCTAACAAAGCTCCTGCTTCCGTCCTTGCTGCTTTCGATAGTCAGAATCCTGGAGCTCAAGCCGTTGGACCGTCTCTGTTTGGTGCTAACCCTCCGATTCCTGATGACCTGCTTGCCAAGGCGTTCGGTATTGGACCACTAGAAATTCAGAAGGTTAAGGGCAAGTTCCCAGCCAAGAAATAAATAGGTTTCAGACCAGACCCATTACTTTAATAAGGAATGATACATACATAACAAACGTAAACTTGTAAGCAAAAGCAAAAAAGCTTGTAATTTTCTTTCTTTTTTGTATTCTTGTAGATACTCTTTGACTGTTTTTGGCCCGTTCAACGAGACCAGTTGTCAACAAGTAATTTTTTATATTTAATCTCTGGGCCAGTAATTTCTTTGAACATTTAGAAACAAATCATCCTATGTTGTAGATCAGTTCTTGAAGCGTACCTTACTGCAAGAATCTTGGTGTCCTCTGTTCTGGTTTCAGCGCAGTAGATTCATTAATGGCTGAACATTCAGATGAGTTAAGAGGCAAATCATGTCTCAAACAAGGATACAGAGACATGCTACAACCATAGAAGTATCCAAGATCCTTCTTCATAATCAGATTCAATACACAAATGCTTATTGGAGGTTATCATTTGCAAAATCAAAGACTTCATAAGCATAATTAGCACAAGGGTTTTGCGGCTTCATTTATTAATCAATGTCTCTGCAATATTCAACCTTTCATAAGATCCAATGCAGAGGTGATGCAGGAAAGTGAACTTTAAACCATTGTAAATCGTTACCATGGTGGTGTCAAATAAATTCGTCTTTTGCAAGTAGAAACAAAGACATTAGCAGTTAATGCTCGCTAATTGTGATATGCCGAGACAATTTCTGATCTTACAATGGCCTGGATGATTTGGACAGAGAGTCATTGTCTGAGACATAAAGAATTATCATCTGGAACATTAAAGAGAGAAAAGAAAGACCAACATGTATTGATAAGCATAAGATAAATGTACAAGATTGATTAACAATAAATGACAATAATAATAAATTTCAATAACATGTTCTGCACAAATCTATTAAAAATCATCAAGGTTTGGAAAACACTTGTGTGGGTATATTAATGAATTGTTGAAGAAGATGTATACAAATTGATATACACTATATGAACTTACAATCAGAGATGTGGATTACAATCCTTGGAGAAGAAATCATTGGTCTGTACCAAAACCCTAAGCATCTCAAGTGTCAAGTTCTCATCTTTAAGGTCAGAATTGGAAGAAGATGACCATTCCAATGTATTGGGAGATTCAATTCCACAAAAGCAAACATATTTCCAAAACCCAGAAGAAGCAGAAGATGAAGAAGACATATTCAATGATAAGGGTTTCCTTGTGATCTTAGATACGATTCGTTTCTTAGCTTTTGATAAGGAGAAAATCAACAATCGATTCCCTTTTGCTTCCTTCTTCTTCTTCTTGTTATCATTATCTCTCTTGTTCTGTTCATCGTCTTCTTCTTCATCCACCGAAGCCTCCACGTAACTCAAAGGCATTAACCAGAATCCGTTATTTTTTTTTTTAAATTCGGATGAACATTAGAGAATTGTTCAGGTAGAGATCTATCAGAATAATAAATTGTGACGAGGTGCGGTTTCTTGTTTTCTACTTGCTACGTCTCCTTCACGCTTTCTCTGTCCAAACCTCGCTGGCTCTTTGTCACTCTCAAATCGCAAATGATTTCGTCTTTAATCTTCATTAATTAGTTTACTAATAAACTACGTTTCGTTCAAAGATTCAACTTATTGCTGTTTTAATCCCCCAGTTAAATAACGTTTGCGTTTAGACCACATTTGCAAGTGGTTTATGTGCAATTTCATCTATTTAATATGTATGTATGTACTATTTTGTTATACGTTTGAAATTGATATTTTTTTCCCAAAAAACCAAACTCATTTATTTATGATGTTTATGTTTACATTTTACGTGAATAACTTTACCTATCTCTTCGTATATGTTCTATCGCTCTTCACAATATCGCCAAAATAGGCTTTCACAAAATGTTTTTTTTTTTCCTTTACATTCCAGAAAGTTAGTTTCTTTATAACGTTGCAACAGAAGAAGTTAGTTAGTTTTTTTAACGAATATGCTTCATAGTCTCTTTAATTATCCCTTTATTTATTTGGGGCAGACCAACTCTTGATCTTTACTTTATCCATTTCTGTATGTATAAAAGGAAGTAAGTGTTTATAATTATCACAAATCATCTCATTCTGTTTTGTTAAGTTTAAAACTTTAGTGAAGTTCATGTGAACTTGTATTTGATACAATCAGTCTACCACTTGCTCTGAAATATGAAAACGAACAAATCTCGAACCTTGTTCTTATTATCCACCAAATCGAAAAACATCGCAATTTTACAAAAACATCGTGTGTATGTAACGTAATCCTTGGCTTTACATTTCTATGTTTCATTCTTTTTTGAGTAATGAGAATCAGATCTCTTCTCTCTAACGGAACCTACCTCTCGAATTCACCAAAACAGGGAAACCCCAGTGAGAAGAGAAAACAAGATTAGGATATAAACCTTCTTTGTTCATCTGGTTTGTGATGCGCAAATAAATGTTAAAGATCCTTCTAGGCAAAGCTAATGCCTTAAGAACCAGCTTCTTTGATCGGTTTAGTCTAAATCCTTTCGCTCGAATCTCGTTCTTCTTCCCAAGGTTCTGTCTTCTGGCCGACCTTGTTGTTGTTGTTGCTGTCAATTTCTCATGTTCATCAGTCAGCTTCTTGTACCGACATGACTGTCTCCAACGGCACTTGCCTACAATCTGCATCATCTCTGTTTCTTCGAAAGATGTGTGTTTGTTGTTGTTTGAGGGCAATACAGAGTCAGTGTTCAACGGGGTTTAAGAACGAAACAGAGAGATTGAAAGAAGGAGAAATCAAAACAGAGCAAGAATATAAAAGGAAATGATTTTTTTTTTGTTGTTGTTGCTCCAAAGGGTGTAGAGGTGATAAGGAGAACACTATGATGATGATGATAATGATAGAAGTGGCTTAAGGCATGTGTTTATAAAAGGATAGAGATAGTGAGAAAGATTCTTCAAGCACATGGTTTTATTCTTCATTTTCATTTAAAACCTAAAAAATATATCAATTCTGCTAAAATGGGCAGCTCTTATTTAACCACATAAGCTGAGAGACTTCAGATGCTCTGTATATGGACCTACGCGGTTAATGCCGCGACTATGATGCTACAAGAAAAGAAGACAAATCTTATTTTTGGGGTGATGTGTGAATTAGAAAAGGATAAGTAGTTTTAGATTTTAGTTAGGGATTGACCCCATTTCAAAAGAAAAGAGTTAAGCAAGATGAGATTTTGTGGAAATAGGAAACAAAATCATGTTCCATTTTAGTTTCATTTGAATGGATAGAATAGAATCCGAAGATAATTTTGGCTTATCCTATTTAAGACAAGACTATATATATTTAAACTTTTTTGCTTAGTGTAAATATAGCATTTCGATATTAATAAAATTAAAAAAATATGGCAAGTTAGATAAAAAAAAATAAGTTTATATAATTAATAGTATATACTATATTACTATTGATTATGCAAGTTTTGTTATGTGGGACAACGGGAATCCCGGTTTGTTTTTCAAATGAGAATGTTTTCACCAAAGATTTTGAATGCTTTTAAGTTACCTAAAAAGGAAATGAGGGGAAAATATAAGGAGACTTGTCCAATGATTGGAATTTGGAAGTCTCTAATTCATTAATTTTTACAAAATCAGAGGTTGTTGAGAACTAAAGAGTAGCTCTTGTAAAATGTATAATAATTTGGGCAACCTTGAGCAATGTGACACTAAGAGAGAGAGAGAATAATAATAAGAAAGAGAGGAAACAAAGGTCCAAAATATTTGAAAACACGTAATCGACAATGATTGGATTGGTGACGAGGAATAAGTTGGTTGCTAGTCTATTTATCCCCATTATTTGTTTCTAAGATATTTCAAACTAACTTATGTATCCGGTTTAGCTAACCTCTTTCGGTTAGGTTTCCTGATATATTTATTTTTGCAACTTAAAAACTTACTACATGAACGTAAATCATATATATGAAAAAGCGAATCGGCCAAGCACGTAGGAGAAACGTTCTTCCGATGCGCGTGGGCTTCTCAGCTCGAGTATACTGGTGCATTGAAAAATATATGGGCCCACAATAGACCCATACGAGGCCCAATATAGGCTTATCATAATTTTAAAAAAATGGAACAAAATTGGTAAGAAATCCAAGAGACTGGTTTACGAAAACGACGTTATCACTGACTTGTTGGGAAAGAGGCACGAGAAAAGAGGAACCTGACTCGCTTACGTTATTACGTTATGTGACTAATGACTCAATTAAAATATACCAACATTAACTGATTCACGTTTCCTGCATGATCTCTGGGATATCCTAAAGTCTCTTTTCTAATCCCAAAACACAAAATCTTTGATTCCGAAAATCGAAAATATGATCACAATTTATTTATAATCCTATCAATAACAAAGATCATTGAGGGATTAACCAACATAGTAATTAAATAAGAAGAAACTTAATTGAAGCACGCAACGAACTATGCACACACAACCAAGGAACAAAGAGAGAAAGAGAACAACTTAGTAGAAGCAGTAAGAGGATTCGGGTTTGTTTGGATGAACGAGACGAAAGAAACGTCTACGGCGGTAGAAAAACGCTGTTTTGAGACGCGACCAAACGACGCGTTTTAGCTTTCGAGCAGATTTTAACCTCATCCAGACAACTTTCTTCACAACTCTTCTCATCGATCTCTTAATCTTCTCAGTTAAACTCTGTTTTCTTGAGAATTGGTAGCTCTTTAGAAACAGCTGTCTCTTCTCCACGTATCCTCCTCCATAGCCATAGCCATAGTAACTGTTACTGCTCTGCCAAACGCCGCTGCTACTGTTTCTGATCATCGGAATTGAGATTTTTTGTTTGTTTGTGTGTGTGTGTGTGGATGAGAAAATTGAATAAAAAAGGGTTGATTGAGATTCCTTGTAGCAGATTCTGATGTCGGCTAAATTGGCTAACTTGTAAACACTAAAACACTCCGCCGCCGTCGCAACAACGAATAGGATTTATATATGAATCGCGTTTCAAGTGCTTCACGTTCTTACTTTAAATATTGTTGGCTTGGGCTTGTGCTTGTGCTTTGCTTTTAATGGTGTCTGTCTCTCTCTTTCTCTTCTTTTACTAAAATAAAAAGTCGTCTCGTCAAATCAAATACACTATCTAATCTAGGTGAGACTTTAATCTAACTTCCCAACTAGTAAAAATTCAATTTAAAATAAAGTTCAAACTTCACGTTCTGCTAATAGTAGTAATTCTATTTAGATTAAAATAGTTACATTTGACGGTTTTTGTTTTCATTGTAAAATAGTGGACTATCAAATGTTATCTGAATTATGATTTTCCAGAATTCGTTTATTAATTTTACAACTACGGAGTGACATAATGATGATGACATTCGTTTGCTTTGTCGCTTGGGTCTTAGGTGTATTGTGTATCAATACTTTTAATTTATTAAATTGTTCACACAAGCATGATCAGGAAAACAGAATTAGGGACCCATGTCGACCAAAAAAAGGAAGAAACTTTAGATATTATCACACAAACAAAAGGTTAATCTATAATGGTGGTCTTAAAGGTACAAAAAAAAAGGATGGCCTAATAGCTCCAAACTCCATACAAATTGCTCCAAACTCCATCTAATTCTTTCTAATTCCACACCAAATCATTCACAACTTTTTAGACTGTAACCAATATTCCATAATCATTTTCATATCTACAAACCCAAGATCGAGGAACAGCCAAGAACAAGAAACAGTGGAAGACTCTGATAAGAACAACAAGGTATTACACATACACCTTCCTGCTTAACATTACACTCCAAGACTCCTGAATCTAACACTTTTGTTACTGTTAATGGTAGATTCTACATCATCTTTTCTCACTATCTAGGTCCTGCACTAACATTTGCAGACGGTACCTTGCTAGGATAGCTCGATATATCAATGTCAATGAGCGACATGTCATACATTGTGGAAACAGAGTCCGAGGCATCCACCAGCAAGGAAGATTTCATGGTCTCCGGGCGTGCATGATCAGAAGTTACACCGGAGGTTTTGGGTGTGCTTGTTCCTGATGAGTGACTAGAGAGTGAAACACCATCTATCTTGTTTCCAAACATGTGTTTGTTCTTTCTAACAGCATCCATTTCCTGACCAGTGGGCACAAACGTTCGTGCTCGGTACTTTCTTGTCCCTTCCTCACCACCATCATTATGATTATAGAGCACATAATCGTGATATGTTGGAGCAAACTGTAAGAATTGCAACCCATCATCATCATCATCATCATCGCACTAAAGAGACACAGATCAGTCATTTGAATATGTACAATGGACCCGTTACCTGGTGAACAGTGTCATGGTAGAAATCATTTAGTTTAAGAGCATGTGCCAGACTTCCTGAGAAACTACGAGCTCCTCCAACATTGGCCTCTGCATATTCCTTGTACGGAAATGCATAGAAATGAGCAGCTGCAGCAATGAGCATCTCTACACATATTATAAAATTTTGGAAGAGAGCTGCTTCTTCTTCATCCCTTATATATCCAGATTTAGCAAAAAGGAAAACTAGAACTCCCTGTCACACAAAAAGGTTCGCCAGACAGAGGAAATGTGTTAACTATTTGTGGAGAAAAGCAAAAGCCAGAAGCTAATGCCAAAACCCGATTCAGTAATAGCAAAGGAGAAAGACAAATTACCTGCCAATAGGTTAGGAAGACAACAGACTTTATAATCACAAACTTTGGGACTGGATTGAATGGCTGGAGGAGATCTTTGCATGCCACATAAAAGAGGACCAGTGCGTACAAAGCTACTGTGTATGATATTGTATAGATGATGGTAAGATAGAGATAAGATTGATCAGGGCTAAAATTTCCATCCTTGTATTTCCCTTTTGCATAAAGCACAAGTGTGACAGCAACTAGGATTGGTTTTAGGATTACAAACTGCAGACAACCTTGCTTGCACCGTCGAATAAAACGCCTACGTCAAAAGATAATCCGGCAGAAGCTGATACATGTTAGCTAAGGCAGTCATCATAGAACTCAAGAACTAGATTCAAACAGAAATCGTCATAACGCTAATGTATCTGGACTAAAAGAATCTAATGCTTCTGATAAACCAGAGTGCACACAACCAAATAATCTATAAACACTCATTCATAAAGATCCTCAGTATGGTTTTATCAAGAATTTAAGTTGTTCCAAGATTTCGTGAAAAATCCTAGGAGGAATATGCAAATGCCACTAATATAAGCACAGAGAATGTAGATTCATTCAGCACACTAACCCATCTAGTGGTAGTGGTGGGAAGCAGCATGTCATGAGATGCCAAGATGGCTTCAGGGATCGGCCAGTTAAACTTATCACTACCGAACCTGGGCCTCCAACCCATGCCAAACACAGCGACAGAAAATTATAAATCACCCATGCCTCATAACTGTAACAGAAAAAAAGATTACCATCAGGTCTGCATTTGTTGAAACCAAAGGATAAAACTGAGTTCTAAAGGTTCGTCATGTATTCTCAAGAGTCAATGAGAACTTAGTAAAGTAACTCGAGTAAAGTAGCAAAAATGAAAAATTCAGAAACACTCACACTTCTCGGATAGAGTTAAAATATATAGAGCTCTTGGGCAACACGAGAGCCAAGAATGACATCAAGGCATAGACCTGTCGTGCAAAAAGAACATGTTAGCCAGAGAAAATTCAACATAGATAAGGATAGAGAAACAGAAGAAAGCAATTGGAAGTGGTAATACTGACCGGGACCATGAAGACGATGCGCACAATATATCTCTGATAAATGGGTTCAGTATAATTCAAGAGGTGCTTGTAGATATGGAATAAAGCCAAAGCAATGGCTCCAACGGTGCATAGAAAAGCCAAGATGATTAGGTAAATGGGTAGCAAATCCGCCATTCTGCAAAACAGAGAAAGTTGCTAAGTACATTCTGAGCAAACTCGTAAAACTCTAAACAAGAGAAATGCAAGTGGAGCTACGGATTAAGAACCTGTACAAGAGCTAATCGCCTCGTACAGAGAATTGAAGCTTAAGGCGGAGCAGGGGAAGAAGAACAGCCCTAAATCCGAGTGCAATTTATCACGATTGAAAAGCATTAAAACATCGATTAGCTATTCAGCAATTGTTGAATTGAAGCAGTGAATAAAAAGTTGAAATTTTACAGAATGATATGAGAATGATTGAAACGGAATCAACAAGAGCGTACCTTGAAGAGAGGAAGAAGAAACGTAAAAGCAGATCAAACTGAAATCGGAAAAACCCTTATCAGTAATCAACGGCCGAGATGCTTTCCCGGATCGGGGTTTTACGCTTTTCCTGAACTTTCCTTGGGCCTATGAAATTCAAAATTCTCAGTGGATAAAGCAAAGCAGAGTCGGAGAAGAAGGAGAAGAAAATGTGGAGATTAATAAATTATCTGAAAAAATGAGGGAATAGGTGGAATCCATTCAAGGTTCAACCAATACAGCCTGGGAAGTTTAAACCCTAAAAATTATTTTATTTTTCTTTCTAACAAAAATCTTTTGGGAATAATCTTATTCTCTTCCACCGCAAGTCTACCCAATTCTATGATTTTTGTTTTCTTTTTTTTTTACGCTATGGTTGGTGTATTTCAATGTCGCCGTTACATTGTATTGGCGATCATTTAACTTACGTATATATTACAAATGTTATAATAACGATGTGTGTGTGTGTGTGTTTTTTTATTTATTTTCATTATACGATATGTTTTTTTTTTTTGAAAATTATTTATACGATATGTTAATGTTAAGAATGTAAGAATTGATTACTTTATTTCTTAGATATAAGATTTTATGAATAGCCACGTTTATTATTGGAGATATATTTATTACGTATACTTTTCAAGCCAAGCATGGTTGTAAAAACGCTCTTTCTTTGATTACGAAAATCCTTTTAACAAAAAAAAATAAAGAAAGTCAAGCCTCATTTGCGAAATCTGTAAATGATACTAGTTTGACGACTAACCAAAAAAGGTTCAAGTATTTTAAATTTTGGCATAAAAGCTACTACAACTAACTCTCCACAACCAAAACTGTACATATTTGATTGAGAGTTAATTCTACAATCAAGTCATAATAGATCAACGACCAATTAATTAACCCCTTTTTTATTAAACGAACAATCAATTCACATTTTCCGACAAATTAGGTCAGCTTGAGTAAATGATAACATTTCTTATGCAAATAACTTAAGATGCAGACAAAACTTAAAATTTCGTTTTTAACACCGTATGGGCCATGGGGATAGAAAAAATTAAAGCAACCTAAAAGAGGAAAAAATATATTAAAAAGTATCGAGATTGGGCCCAAATATGTTTGGGCTTCGCTTACACTGACCCGACCCAAAAATAAGATGTGGTTGACTGTTGACAACTAGAAGTTAATATCCCTTTGGTATCTTTTGGAACTTGCATGTTGTGCCATTTCAACTTATAAATGTGATCGCCACATGATTCTATGCCATAATAATTTTCTTCTTTTAATTTCCATTATCCAACTCATGGTTTATTGCATTTCATAGGTTTGAAACTAGACTAAATAATAATATCATCATACATCTTTTAAATTTTATATATGCCAAATGTTTTTCCTCACTCGATGTAATGAAGTTCATAGATCCGATAAAACACAAAAAGATGGTAAAATAACAACATAACTAAGCTATTCAGACAATCTTTACAAGTTACAACTCATATAACATCTTTGCACTCTCTAAGAATTTTGATAAAAATAATGCATGCGTATATATACACATATCTAGATGAACATAATAATTTATACTAGTAACTAAATATATTATAAATAAATAAATAAATAAAATGGTGTTGTGTCTTCGTAAAAGTATAATTTTATAAACATAAATTGGTTTTATGTCTTCACACTTTTTTTTAATCATCAATCTGTAAGTTACACGTCTCTTACCTCTTTAATTGTTTTATTTTAGTTTACAGTTTCACCTCACACTATAATACATATTTTTAACACACATCAGACCATTTATTCAAATTTTGATAAATTTTCCCCTCATTCCTTAAAACCTCTTTAATAATGAGTGTCATATTTAGAAGAAAACCTCGCTTCGAGAAATCTAACCACGTTCACGTCCAGCTGAAACGCTTTAGCTAAAATCTCGGGCATAATCAAAGGCTTTGATCCAAAAACAGCGTCTGCGATTGTGATCGTACCGGGGTTTTGGCTTCCAAGACCAGCAAAAGCAACTGCGTTCGTCCTCCCAACGTTCACCTGAAAATGTATCATTCCAATAGGAAACACAAACACGTCTCCGGGATAAAGAACCTTCGAGAACAATCTATTGTTGTCTTGGTTCGATGTCACAAATCCGACTAAGAGCGTTCCTTCGACAAGGACGAGGATCTCCGTGGCACGTGGGTGCGTGTGTGGTGGGTTTTGACCGCCCGGAGCAAAGTCAATCCGGACAAGAGAGACTCCGAGGGTGTTGAGTCCGGGGATTTTGTCGACGTTAACGTTTGTAACGTTGGAGCCGACGCGGTTCATGGTGTTTCCGGCGATGTTTAGTCCGGAAGTTAAAAAGTCCTCGGCTTTCACATATTTTGGGTCTTTGCAGAATTTTCCATTCACGAAAACTGATAAATAGATGAAAACCTACTGTATTAAATATTAATTATAGCGTTATCGATGTTATGTTTACAGTTTACGTTGGTTATAAAATAATACTAACTTCTAGTTCAAGACAAGTAGACAACCTTGTCTTGGTTATAAAATAATACTAACTTCTAGTTCAATACTAACGGCGATGTTTACTAAATAGTATATCTCATAATTAGTAAACAAATATATTACCGCCATTAGCGTCATCGACGGCAACACAGAAGTCCTGAAGAGGACTTGGGTCGTAACAAGATACAAATGAAGATGCTAAAGCCAACAAGATGGCTTTCGCTACAAGTAAGCGCAGAAACCCTTCCATTTGCTATATCCCTATAATTTTTTTTTTTTTGTATTTCCTATGTATTTTCTTTCTCTCTAGGTTTGTGGTAAGGTTTGGAGAAATATTTCACGCTGATGATGCGCTATATATAGTACAATAAACCATTGAAACTTGAAATGATCAATTTTTGGATAATGGGAATTTTATAAAATTAAGAGTCGTACAATTTTTAGTGGTCATATCTCATTGGTGAATCTACTATTTTAATTTGAAAGATTAGTTTGGCGAATGGACAAATTTTGGATTTTAATTTGAAATATAAACTTGTACAAAAAAAAATTTATAAGTAAATCACTTTTTTGACTTAAGTGAGAAAATGCAATACCGTCAGATGGTAGGTACGAGGAAAGAATCAAAGAACTTACTCGCGTGTTTAAAGAATTCAACATTTCTTTTTTTGCCGGCAAGAATTTAATATTATATATAGTCATTAACGTATCGGTTTGCTGTGTGTGCAAAACATTCATTTATTATTGCTTCGAAAACAAACAAGAGGTTTATTGGTTTACATACAGTACCAACAGACTTCTATGTTCAAGATTTAGAGTTGAAAAAAAGAAAGATTTAGAGTTTAGTTTTGTTTCTTTTGTTTAAAAAATGATTAAGGATATATCATATACTATGTGTTTTGAATTATCCTAAAACATACTAATACATGTTAACATTTCACAGTGAAGTAAATGAGATTATTAAAAAGTTTTTTTTTTATTATGAAGTTAAAAAATTAAGTGTGATATAAATCTTCTGCCTTAATGGAAAAACAGATCTGATGCTAATGACATTTACAAATTTGCTATTTTTTGTTTGAGTGCTCTATCCATATTTCTTACAAGTCAATAATAATTATCTAATCATTTGAGCTATAATACTAACTTATGGAATACACGACATCTTGATATTTGAATTTTCAATATTCGTAATAAAAAGGAACTGCATTTTAAATCTGAAATTAGTTCATAATACATGGGATTTAAGTGAAGGCTACGTATATATCACGAGGAGAGTGACCAAAAGATCTTGGTAAGTTGGAAGTTGGAAGATAAACATACAAGTGCAGAGCCACTTACTCAAGTGCCTTAACCACTAAAACATACATGGTCATTCTTATTAAAATACTCAATATGTGAATATTTATTTGAAAATACCGTCACGTGCATTGCAAGCTGTCAATTATAAATTGGGGCTGGAGCTCGTGAGATGGTGGTAAACACTTTCACGTATCTCAAATATTATTATATTCTTATTTTTTGGAGAAATTACATTGCAACAATCCACGAGATAGTCTCCATTCGTTTTACTGTCCTTTTCTCTGGGAGGCTGCTGGCTGCCATAGTTTGCAATTAAAACGAGTTCAAAGCAATATTGATATCACCCTAGCTATAATGCTATCTCATCAAATATCATTATTGACTTTTATTTATTTATTTTGTTTCACATTAGTAATATCATATTATCTTATCATGTAATTAAAATCTGATATGACATTGGTTATCAAATAATACACATATATATATATATATATATATTCGTTGAATTGGATTAAATTTTACTCCTATTTAAAAAACATAAAACTTTACTTTCTTCTATTAGTAGATCTGTGCATTTTAGAACAGGATACCCGATATTACTTATATCCAATGGAAATACCAAATTTTCTTATGATATTCTTACAAAATCAAAATTTATGTTCGAGTTGTCAATGCATTTTTATATTACAATTTTCTTTCAATTTCCTTAACTATTATTATTGTTTCTCTATTATTTCTCCATTTTTATAGTTGTCAATTATTTGAGAAATCTGGATATGTTTATACATATTTTAACCATTAGTGGTTAATAAAGAAAAAAGGTTGTCTACCAAAAATTAAAAAAGTATATAAATAGACTATTTAGTATTTAGTATTTACCCATTGATCTTTAGTTGGACTATGGCTCTGATTGGTAACATGAGTTATTAATGATGTTATTTGAGTTATGTCCATAACTCAACCAAACTTAAAAAATGTTACCAATCATGATGTTTAAAAAAAAAATTAAAATTGAGTTTGAGTTAGAATGATGTATGATTGATGTACAATTTTGATGTATGTTCTTTGTAAAAATGTTAACTCAAAAGATTTCTCAACATCAATGAAAATCTCATGTGGTATGTTTGAGTTATGAAACTCCAACTTTTTTTTTTTGCTTATTTTTGTTTCTAAAATATCTCCAACAAATCATTTTAAAAAAATCAACAATATCATTACTTTTGTAACGTAAAATCAAAATAACATATCATATCTTGGTCAAAGATTTTATTTTATTTATGTCATTAGTTTTTTTAATACTAAATTACAGAAATATTTTTATTTTTTTCTTTCTAATTATTAAACTTGTAATAAATATTATTATCATTAGTTTAAATTAAATTTATTTTTAATAATACATACTACAACTCTGTAACTAAACATCATAAAATTTACCAGTCAGTTGTTTGGACAAAAATATAACTCATATTTTTACTGCAAATTTACAACATAAATCTACTGCAACTCAAGTTTGGTACCACATATTTTCTACTGCAAGTTACATCAAATTATAACATCTACTGCAACTCAAGTTTGATACTACATGTTACCAGTCGGAGCCTATATTTGTCTACTAAAAATTTATTATCTTAAGGATACGAAATCTCTAAAATCTCATCCCTTTCCTTTTCCATTTTTTTTCCCACAATGTAACTCTTTCCCTTAAAAAAAAAACTCAATTGGGATAAAATCTGATGTATACTATCCCCAAGTTAACTAGAAAATTAGATGGGCTTGTATGGGCTCAATCAGAGACTTGAGTCCCCGAACTTAGATGGGCTTTACAAACCTGAAAAACTAAAGGGACTTGAGAGGTGGGAGCCGAGAAGGAAGGAAGTATTCACCATTTTCCACTTTTCGAATTTTCTCCGTCGCCGTCACTAAGCTTCTGCTCCGACCCTCCGTATACGCTTAGATCGCTGATATGAATGCCCCGGTTCTTGTTCTCAGTGAGTATACTCATCTTCTGCAGATCTCGTATCTTTGAATCTGTATTAGCTTTTATTCTCTTAGTTCCATGTTCCAGATTGTTAATGTTATTGCTTGCTGAAATGTTCCAGAGGATTCATTGAAGCGTGAATCTGGATCAAAGGTTCAACATGGTAATATTCAAGCTTCTAAGGTAATAAAGTCTATGGCTTTTTGTTGCTTCTCTCTCTTTTTGCTTTCTCTGCTACGAATCATGGTTTCAGCGGAGTTCTCGGTTCAATTTTACAGGCTGTGGCTGACATCATTCGCACCACATTGGGTCCTCGTTCTATGCTAAAGATGCTTCTTGATGCTGGTGGAGGTATATTTCTCCGCTTTGAACCTTCTTTTCTGTGTTTTCTCTTCTCTATAGATCTACCAAGGAATTAGGATTAGGTTAAGGTTTATGCCTTTTGAAAATATTCAGTCTTTACAGATTTGTAATTCAGTGTACTCTCTTTGTCTAATTCACTTTCTAAGTTAGCTGTACATAAACCCTAAATAATTGTGGGTTTTTCTCTTTTGGGGTTTATTTGTTTGGAGCCTTTCACTTCGTCTATGCTTAAGGGTTTTTCTAAACTCTTTGCTTCTTGCTGTCTTCAGGGATTGTTGTTACCAATGATGGAAATGCTATTTTGCGTGAATTAGATGTTGCTCACCCTGCAGCTAAGGTTTTACTTCTTCCCTATCTCTCATGTTCATGTCGTCTTCTCATTGTTCTTCTTTTTGATATTTTTTTTTACTCTGTGTTGATTGCAGTCAATGATTGAGCTGAGTCGCACACAGGATGAAGAAGTTGGTGATGGGACTACATCTGTTATTGTTCTCGGTATGTACATTAAATCTGATGATTCTTTTGTTGAGATTATTATCTACCAGTAGGTTTGGTTTGAAGAGTGTTATAAGCACTGATGTGAATTTGGCACTTCAGTAACATGCATCAAATGCATGTTTTTTGAAAGCGACATGTTTTCTTCTGTTTTCACTCTTCACTGATTTCTTTTGTTTTTCAACAGCTGGTGAAATGTTACATGTTGCTGAAGCATTTATTGAGAAGAGTTACCATCCCACAGTCATTTGCCGAGGTATATTTGCCTATGATTTGTTATTATTCTACAGTGTTGTATTTTGTACTGTTTTCATTTGAACAAAGCTCTCTTCTCTGCAGCTTATATTAAGGCTCTCGAGGATGCTATCGCTGTTCTTGACAAGATTGCCATGACAATTGATGTCAATGACCGTAAGTCCACTTCAATCTTTGTCTTTGATATTTTTCAGCTAAGATGAAGGGGCTTTTCTTTCCTGATCTTGGGAAATTCCCTCATATTTACTGATACAAGAATGTTTATATTGCAGGTGCAACAGTTCTAGGATTAGTCAAGAGCTGCATAGGAACAAAATTCACTAGCCAATTTGGAGATCTGATTGCTGTGAGTATTTTAATTATTGAAGATATTTTCTTTTGCGAAACATGGCTGGCTTTTACCATATAGGTTTTTTCCCTACATTACCTCATAAACCATTGTACACTGACACAAACACATTTACATATCTGCACATGTAGAAGCTACATATTAAGTTCTCACTAGTGACACATTATTTAGCCTGATTTTCCAGCTGTGCGAATAGATTGTCACAAACTACTGTGCTCAAGTTCTTACACGACTGTATGTATTTCAGGATTTGGCTATTGACGCCACCACTACTGTTGGTGTTGATCTTGGACAAGGATTGAGGGAGGTGGATATTAAAAAATACATTAAGGTTGAGAAGATCCCTGGTGGTCAGTTAGAGGACTCCAAGGTTCTCAAAGGAGTCATGTTTAACAAAGATGTAGTTGCTCCTGGTAAAATGAAGAGAAAGATTGTCAACCCGCGGATTATCCTCCTTGACTGCCCCCTTGAGTATAAGAAAGGTGAAAACCAAACCAACGCCGAGTTAGTTAGAGAAGAGGACTGGGAAGTGCTGTTGAAACTGGAAGAGGAGTACATTGAGAACATCTGCGTGCAAATACTTAAGTTCAAACCCGATCTAGTAATTACAGAGAAGGGACTTAGTGACTTAGCCTGTCACTATTTCAGTAAAGCTGGGGTTAGTGCGATTCGGAGGCTGAGAAAGACAGACAACAACAGAATCGCTAAGGCGTGTGGGGCTGTTATTGTAAACAGGCCCGACGAAATTCAAGAGTCTGATGTTGGTACCGGCGCTGGCTTGTTTGAGGTCAAGAAAATAGGAGATGATTTCTTTGCCTTCATTGTTGATTGCAAAGAACCTAAAGCATGTACCGTACTCTTAAGAGGGCCAAGTAAAGATCTCCTTAACGAAGTGGAAAGAAATCTTCAGGTTTGTGAATGATATTTACTAAACTTAAGATATCTTCAGTCAAGTCATTATCATATATGCCTGATACATTCTTCGTATAGGATGCTATGTCTGTTTCAAGAAACATCATCAAGAACCCAAAGCTTGTTCCTGGCGGCGGAGCCACAGAATTAACAGTTTCTGCCACTTTAAAACAGAAGAGTGCAACAATTGAAGGAATCGAAAAGGTTTGCTTTGGTTTTTACCGCTTTACCTATAGTTGTGATCTTTACAAAGTTGAATGGGGGCTCTAACTCTGAATGTTTTTAAAACAGTGGCCTTATGAGGCAGCTGCTATAGCTTTTGAGGCTATTCCGCGTACTCTAGCTCAGAACTGTGGAGTTAATGTGATCAGAACGATGACAGCTTTGCAAGGAAAGGTATCTCTCGCCTACCATTTTTTCATATCTGAACATTTTTTTGATACCAAATGTTTCTCTCATGGATTCGAGTTTTTTGGGTGTTGGTATTATTAGCATGCAAATGGTGAGAATGCTTGGACCGGAATAGATGGAAACACTGGTGCAATAGCTGACATGAAAGAGAGCAAGGTAAGAACAAAAAAGCTTTGTTCTCTGGTGAATCTATATTTCTTGAGAATTAACAGTTGCAACTTTGTGGTTAGATATGGGATGCATACAATGTGAAGGCGCAAACGTTTAAGACAGCGATTGAAGCGGCATGTATGCTTCTTAGGATTGATGATATAGTGAGTGGTATCAAGAAGAAGCAAGCTCCTGGAGCTGGACCTTCAAAGCCTACCATAGAGACAGAAGGAGATGCAGACAACGAACAAATACTTCCTGACTAGAAATGTTGGTCTGACAAGCATAATCTTTTCTCTTGTTCTCTTTTTTTTTTTTTTTTTTGGTTGCTATTTTAGTATTGCAATGTTTGTGAAACTTAAACTCCTCTCTAGTACTGCATTTTGACTTGGCGAGTAGAGAGATCTTGAGGATAGTGAGTAATGAATCTTTTGTTATCTTTTTAAAGCCTTTTTCAAAAGCTTTGAGAGACGCTGTTAAAAACAGAAGGTTGTAGTTCAATTAGTTTTGCTTTAATGAAGCCTAAACCGGATTGCTGGTTTGATTTTGTTCTTCCTGCGTTTGATACAGCAATCAAAAGACAAAACTAGACCTGTACAACTGTATAACATTTTTGCATTTGCGTTTCAAACAGTCAAAATTAAAAACTACCTTACATTTGAATTTAATTTTACGACATGGCCATATTATGATGATGAACTATTTAAACCAAAAAAAAAAAAAGAATGTGAAGAAATCTCCATGGAATTTCATTGATAATATACCAAACCTGAATCAACAGGTTGGTCTTATTAAACTATTCGTTCCCACGAAACAAAAGAAGTACGAAAGAATTTGAAGAACAACGACAAGACAGAAAGAAAAAACAGAAACAGGAAAAGGAAAAAACAGAGAAAAACAGGGACATATGGTTTCAAGCAGTTCTCTTCTCAACGTCATGATGATCATCTTCCGCAAGCATATACCTTTTCCAGAACCAATGTGGTTTCCACACTATCTCCCTCATGTCATCAATGGCGATTCCTTTGGTCTCTGGAATGAAGAACATTGCAAACAGTCCCATCACAACGATCCAACCGCTGAAGAAGAAGAATATTCCAGATCTCATTCCACAAAGCATAGATAAGAAGGCTTGAGCTATCACGAACGTGAAGAACATATTGCAGGAGACTGCAACTGCGAATCCTGCGCTACGTGTCTCTAGAGGAAACGTCTCACTAGGGATTAGCCATCCTAAAGGTCCCCATGACCACGTGAATCCCATCACGTAAACGCACACAAAGATCACCACCACTAGGGCTTGTGGCTTCCCGAGTGTTCCCGTTGTTCCCAAGTCCTTGGCTAGGATGCTTCCAATGATCAACTGTTTTAAGATATTATTGTTACTTTTCGAAGATGAACAAGAAAGTTAGTCCTAGTTACTTGAGGAACAAGATACAAAGAGATTTTAAGGACCTGGCAAATGAGCATGTGAACAGAAGACTGGAGAAGAAAGAATCTCCGGCCGGTTTTGTCTACGAGGTAAATCCCGACGAATGTGCTGAGAACGTTGATTGTTCCCGTGACAACCGCAGAGAGAAGAGCTGCGTCGCTTCCGAACCCAACGGTTTGGAATAAAACCGGTGCGTAGAACATAATCGCATTGATTCCGGTGAATTGCTGGAAAAACTGGAGAAGCATTCCGATGATGAACGGTGGGCGACTCGCTGGCTTCAAGAGTTTCCTGTAAGGGTCTTTGACTTGACTGGCGATGTCGCAGGCATGGACTAAGGTATCATACTCATCACTGATATCTTCAACTCCTCTGATCTTCCTTAGAGCTTCTTTGCCTTCTTCGTGCTTGTTGCGCTCGATGAGGCTTGTAGGCGTCTCGCAGATAAGCAGTGAACCGAAGAGGAGGAGGATAACGGCAGGAATACCAGCTCCACCGAGAGCATATCGCCATCCGTTAGGGTGAACCGTGGCAGTGAAGTAATTGACAAGGTTTGCAATTAAGATTCCGATTGTAACCATGAGTTGGAATACAATGTTGAGACCTCCTCGGAGCTGTGCTGGAGCAATTTCCGATAGGAAAAGTGGCACTGCCTGCGAATTTCAGTTACATTTTAGGGTCATTTCAATTCCGGACTGGCTCGTTTTGAAATTCAGTTATATATACATACCTGATTGCCAAAGCCGACCCCAAAGCCAAGCAAGATTCTTCCAATGATCAACATGACGAGGTTAACGGCTCCTGCAGTGAGACCGACACCAATCAAGAAGAAGATAGAAGGGAACTGCATCGTCGGCTTCCTTCCGAGTTTGGAACAGACGGCGGAAGCGATGAAGCTAGCCACAAGTGCAGCTAGGTAAAGAGACGAAGTGAATAGTTGCAAGAACTGGTTATCGTATTTGCAGTAATTGTTCTCGTGGACGTGCTTCTTTCTCTCCCACACCGCCGGGAAAAAAGCCTTCAAGAAATCGTCCATCGCCGTCACTCCACCTTTTAGTCAAATCACAGGTCATTAACATTAGCTAGATAAAACCAAGAACTTGGTAACTTGAGATACACGTTAGGCTTTTTCTTGAGATGTAAGTATAGTGAAATATGGAACAGAGAAAGAGAAAAAACCCGGAAATTCCGATGTCGTAACCGAAGATCAAACCGCCAACAGCAGCAATCATAACACAGATGAAGACATAGACAGTCATCTTGGCTTCGAAAGCCGGAGCATTCGCATCAGATGCAACAACAGCCATGTTAACTCTCGATCAGACACCACCACTCAAACTCAGTATATAAAAATATGCGTGTTTATATGCGTGTGTTGTGTGTCTGTGTAAGCTAAAGTTGAAACATGAAGGAAGCTGAAGAGGGAGACAGAAACCCTGCTTGAAATGATAGACCCTGTTTGATAAAAGATGAAGAAAATCACATATTTATAAGAGGTAAAGACACATGACAGAGTACTCACAGACCAAACTGAGATCCAGACATTGTCTAAAAATGGGATTGTGTGTCCGAAGCGTGATATACGGTTATTGTATGGCCTGCAAATAATTTTGGATCACAATCTTGTTTTCTCTTTCCTGTTATTTTTGGGTTACACAGTCAAATCTTGCTGTACTAACTAACCACGCTAAGCCGCTATGGGCCTTGTTAACCAAACCGATCCAACCAAAAACTGACCCATGCATGAACTAAACCCATTTTTTAATTTGTTTAGTTTGGTTTTATATTCAATACACACGAAAATAGAACGAAAACCAAAATGAAACTTAATTTCTTAATTTCTTAAAATCTGTAAAATTATTTTTATACTATTAAAATAGATTTACTGAGAGAAATTACTTCAGAAATGATTGAAAAAACTCTATATTTTCATGTCAAAATAGATCTCTAAGAATTTAAAATGTATTTGTCCTTTTTCTTAATCCAAACATGGTCGGATTTATTTCCTAATTACATATATGTAAAATCAAGACCGAACCAAAAATATAAGTGCACTAAACCAAACCAGACTGTAATTCCAATTAATTTGGTTCTTCCATTATTACCTAAATAAATAAATAAAAAATTCAAACCGAAAACCATAACTGTTTTATTGCGTTATCCAAAAGCACAATCTAGTTGGATGTGTAGTTTTTGGCTCTAAAAGGTAAGAAAACTAACCACTCACAGATGTATAGAGTCATATAGCTAAATCTGTTTATATATGGATAAAGGATATGATCATAGGGATATGAACATTTAGCTAATAAATCGAAGGCTGGATATTGTGCAAGCAAATAAACTATACTGATTATACGGGCTAAAAAAAAAAATCCTATTTATAATCAATTGTATCTTTCTGTATATACTCAGCGAACGGACAGAGAAGCAATTGAAGAATCCTATTTGAAGGTTATAGAAAACTGTGAATAAGATCGTCGTTTCGTGGTAGGCCGAAGAATCTGCAATAAACGAAATGGGAAATGTTTGGTCTTATTATTTACATAGGGGAAACAAAGTTTTATTAACGTAGCAACCTTTATTACCTTTAATACTAATTTACTAGCATTCAATAAATACGGTAGCAAGAAAAAAAAGAAAAGAATACAATGTGGGATGAACGAACATTAAGAACATTTTGAGTGAGTTTTTTTTATTAATCAATCACATTATTATACGATCATCAAAAAGCTTTATGAGCGGTGGGATCAGAAGCACCAAGCTCCTTGTACATGTTTGTGATAGCTTCTGTGAAATATTCCTTTGCTTGTGGTCTCTTAATCTGCAAAAAAATCAATCAAATCCTTTTGCCTCAATCTATATTTCATAATTTTCTAACATCGAATTCAGAAAAGCTTGCTGATCTTACAAGAAAAAAACAAAACTTTCTTTCAATAAATTCACCTTTAAATGCTAGTTTGAATGAACAATATTCATCTACGAACACATATTCATCTACTTGCTCAAATTTGGGTCTCGCAAGAAATTACCTTGAATGTCGGAGTTAGCAGATCATTTTCAAGCGTAAATGGCTCCAACACCAATGTCACCGCCTTTGCAAACTCAAAGCCTCTCAACTGCATCAAATGTTTTTGGTTTTTATCTAAGTCAGTGATCGCGTCTTTGAGGATATTAACGAAGATGAAATAAATAATCAAAACAAGGTTTTCTGAAATGCATTGCCTGAGCTTCTCTTCCAACAGTGTCCATGTCAGATAGTACTGCTGCTTTCACTCTCGGGTTAACGCACAATTCTCTCAGATCTCCGTACTGCATTTAGAATAATATATATGTATAAAGTTACCTTTTTAGTGTTACATTGAGAGAATTTGGTGAAGTTATATCACCTTAATGCCTTCTGAAGCAGCCCAGGCTTTCAGCACATCTGGATCAACCGATACAACAGCCACCAATGATGAATTAAAGCTATCACCTGAAATATGGAAACAGGTGAAATGGGGAAAGAATAAAGCAAATACTAAACAAAACAATTTACGAAAATTTGTTTTTCTCTACCATATATGAAGCATTGGCCCACAAATTTGCATTTCGCATAGACATTTTCGATTTTCTCTGGAGCTATATACTCCCCCTGTGCCAATTTGAAGATGTTCTTCTTCCTATTCAAACAATGAAGAAATTTTACTAAGATAATTCTGAATTCAAAAGATACCAAAAAGTTGCCTAGAAAAAGTAACACATCTTGGAAGACTAGAGCTTTGCACTCCCTAGCCTTTTGCAAATATTTCTTAGTGTTTGGGTCATCAGTAAGAAGTAAACTCTATTGATGGGGTGAGAAACTACAGATGAAAAAGCAGGCTTATTCTATGTGAGCCACCGTATTTGACTTTACTAATGAAACAGTGGATAACAATCAAGTGATTTGAGAAAAACCTGTCAATAATTTTTAGACGTCCTCCCGGCAGCCACAGACCTATATCTCCAGTGTGAAGCCATCCATCTTCATCAATCACCTCTCTCCTGAAAATAATACGTTTTCTTGAAAAGATTAAACTTTTGGTACACTTTGGTTAGTGAAAGAGGAACTTGCAATGCAATAAATATGCATACGTTTGAACTTCATCTTTGTAATAGCCTTTAAAAATGATAGGACCCCTAACACATATTTCTCCGCGGGGATTAGGCTGATCGGCTGATGTATAATTCATTTCCGGGACATCCACAAGCTTTATTTCTGAAAAAGGAATGCATATTAAATCCCATAGCAATATAAATTGTACATTAGTTCCAAATTACTCTACTTATCTAATCGAAGAGTTAGTAAAAAGCTCACCACAAGCTGGATTAGGAGACCCAACATGTCCAGTGAGGTTATCACTCTCGTCCATTCCACTTATAACACAAGATGTTTCGGTCATTCCATATCCCTCTGTTACTGTTCCTCCAAAGCATCTGGAGTAGTCATATGACAAGATTAAGTCAAAAAAGATTTTTTTTTTTTAAATGACAAGCTAATGTCAAAAAAAAGTTATGGGAAACCAAAGCCAGTGTAATTATGCATGAGCTACGGAGAGAGAGAGAGGGATTGCTGGGGACTGAAAAGTGTTCATTCTTGAGGATGAAGTCTACTGTACAATATGACAAAACACAATCTTTTAAAAGCAATAAACTTACATTCTCAAAAATTCCATCACTTCAGGAGACAGAGGTGAAGCCCCAGACGTCATAAAACGAACCCGCCCTCCAAGCCTGTCCTTTATCTTATTAAATACCAACCTGTCCCATATGGGAGAAGCACTCTTTCCTGAACCAACAGTACCCATAAAAAGGAAATCAAGTCCCAAACTGTATAAATGAAATCTTTTTATCAACTCTTATGACTCAACAGTAATCAAAATTCTGAGCTGTCTCACAAAATTACAATATAAAGCTACAAAATTGCATAGGTTGCTTTCAATCTAAAAGGCCTATTATGCGCAAATAAAGTTAACGTGCATTACAGGACCTACCATTCAAGAGAGCCTGCTTCTTTGCATTATAGGCAGCATTGAAGAGCCTCTCTTTCAGCCCACCAGAGGTTTTTACTGCATTGATGATACTGGCAACAACAATTTTACCATCAACTCAGTGAGTCACCAAAAGCAGCAGAGGGTGCATATCAACAAATTGAAGCCATTATTACCCAGAATATATTCTATTGTATAAACGAGGGACACTGCTGAATACAGTTGGTCTCAGAGCAGCCAAATCATCCAGTAGCTTCATATTGTCCTGCAGAATTTCGAAAGTAGTACGTCCAATCAAATCAATAGAAAAGGATTTGAGGGAGGGGGCATGTTGGTGGGGGGCTATAAGCAAAGACCAGACCACAGGTGCACAGGTCTATCATGGTTTCTTAATGCAAACCAGTAGATGATTATCAAAAGCATTACGATGGAGACACGGAAAGTAAATAAATAAATTCCAGACATTCTGGTTTCACGTTTAGAAACCAACTTATGCCAAATAGTTGGCTAAGGAGAAAGTTCAGTTTCCAACCCCTTGGTAGAATCCAACAGCAACTCCAAAATACACTGTTAGGATCTGATTTGCTCGTTCGTAAATGTGTGCCAGGGGAAGATACGAAATGTAACTGGAAAGTAGAAGAAATTATGACAAAATTTGTTACCGATAATTTAACTGAAACAAAGAACATATTAAGAATGGGAATTTTAAGAATTGGAGATAGTGTAAATGTAGTTTACTATTGGGAGAAAGACGCAAAGCACTTACACATCTGAAGAGAACAATTTCACACTAAAACTGGACCCAGCAACATTTGCAATCAAGTTCGCATGAGTTAATACGACTCCCTTTAACATATTTCATCCACAAGAAGAGCACGCCAGGGAGGAATGGAGACATACAATATAACATAAACAGTAATTTAGATGTTATAGACTGCGTAAATATGAAATAGAGAACAGTACTATCCCAGATTTAAAGACCAATAAGATTTCAAATAAGCAAAACCTTGGGGGTCCCAGTTGTTCCACTTGTATAGCATAAAGTTGCAACATCATCGGGTTTTGGTGGAAAAAATCTCTGAGGGTTACTGCGACCCTGAAACAAATTTATTTGGTCAGAAAACAATGAAACCAAAATGTACCAAAACTGTGGTGCTATCAGTCAGAAAGATACAGGGTGACTATATTATCTCAATGAGAAAACTATGATGAGATATATGGGTAAGGTATAGGCGTTGTCCTGATATAAAATGATTTCGAATTATAGGTAAAAGCACAATGATGTGGATGTACACTTGTGTATATATGACTACTATGTGCCCAGTGTTGTATAAATGTTGATGAAAGATGGGTTGGTAAGAAACAAAAGATGACAGATTAGAGCACTGGTCAGAACTTGCAACATCTTAAACGATAGAATGTCCTTAATCCAGCTTACTTCAGACAACAGATATTGCATAGAGCAGATAAAAAGAGAAGAGTGTCGAGTACCTGATTTAGTAACACCGAATATGCTATAATTTTCACTCCTGTTGATCGGGGGAGCGAAGGCAAAGATTCATTCAATCCTCCAACAACCTACTTGGTCCATGGGAAATATCACAAACAGAGAGAAGAGAATATTAATTTGAAAACTGTAGTCTCAATATTAAAGCTGTAATCAATAACAAAACTTTGAGGTTTCTTCATACCACCACCAGGCGTACAGTTGGCATCTCAGACAAGCAGCTAAGTAACTGCAAGCTCCAGCGATAACGAAAAAGGAAACCACACAAAAAAAAAATCAGAAAAACGATCATTGAGCAATAGTACGAGCACTTAAAGGGAAACAAGCAGCAACATACTGCATCTGAGCAAGGGGCACAAAGATTTTTTTTGTACATATCACTATCATCAGCCAAGTAAGCATTTAAAAAGAGAAGGAAACTGAAGCAGCAGATTGATGAACTTACGGAGTTTAAAGTCTCTGCCACACAAAATATGGCTTGCACATTTGCATGATTGACAATGAATTTTACAGCATCAGGGCCTTGAGCAAAAAGAAGAGCATAATTAGAAGATCCCAAAGAAATGTGCAACAGAAGTAATATGCCAAAACCAGAGACTTACCAAGAGTATCATACAAAGGAACAGATACATAAGAATAAGAAGAACAAGCATGATCAACAATGAGCCACTCTGGACGGTTGATAAAGTAAATTCCAACAGATGATCCCTGATAGAATAAAAACAGAGACTTGAGGCAGCTGCAAAAATCAGTATCAATTGAGCAATAGAGTTAGAATCGAACAATTTACCATAGGGATTCCGTGATGAACTAAACCAGAACCTAAAGCAGTTCTTGCTGTACCAACTTCTCCATATGTCATCCATTTGTAGCTAGAGAAAGAGTAAAACAGAGTCACGTAATAAGAGAATAGCTTCCAAATACGTAATAAGTAAGTAAGCAGCTCACTCTCCAACAGTGCCGTCGACTCGAACACGAGTTCCTAAATATTTGTAATCCCGAAAATCATGAACAGCATGCCTACATATTCCCAGAACACAAGTAATCAGAGAGATGGATGACTAAAAATTGATATATAATAAGATAAGATGATGAAGAAGAATAAAGGAGGATTCATACTCAAAGTTGTCATGGAGAGTAGCGATGTCAGGATGATCTGGGAATCTACTAACGAGCTTGAACGGAGATTTTGCAGATCTGAAAAAAAATGAAATCAAAACAGAAACAAAATTTGAGAGAAAGAGAGAAGCTGAGAAGGAAAAGAGAAGCAGAGAAGAGAACCTGTAGACATTCCAATTGCCGGTATTCAATTTCTCAGGAAGAACAACACTATAGCCATTATCTGATTGTGATCGGAGTAGAAAAAAGAAAGAAAGGAATCAGTAGCGAGAGGAAGATACTAGTAAAATCAGAGAGATGAGGAATACGGACCAAGGCAGAACTCGCCGGCGGTGGGATTGGAGCGGAGGAGAGGGGAAGAGCGAGAAGACGTGGTGAGATGGGAGTGGATAGCGTTGATGCGGCGGCGCGCGGTGGAGGAAGAATCCATAATTTTCCGATTCGGAATCAGTAGTCAGAGAGAGAGAGAGAGAGAGAGAGAGTAGAGAATGATCCGAAGATAAAGGGGGCACGCTTTTCTAACTCTCCTCATGTCGCTATCCGTTGATTTCGTGACTAAAAGTTTTTGGCCTACCAAAAAAGAACTAACACAATAATACTTGTAACGTATATGGTAAATGAATTTTTTTTTTGTTTTTTGGGGTTTCAGTAGAAAATTTTCATACTTTTTGTGCAATTTTGTTTTTACCTCTTCTTTTTATTTTAGTTTATTTTATTGGTTTGTTTTATTGAGCTCTAAACCAGCTTGCTAATAATCTTGTTAAACAAACTTTTTTTATTCGAAACGAAAAATGCCATAAAATCAACAAAAACAAATAATTACACAAACTTCTCCATAGAAAAAAAACAAGACATCTAACAACTACGAGCAGTACACTGGTTTATGGTCTTTCGTCAAAGTAATCAGACTCTTAAATATAAGATTGATGGTGTGTGGAATCCATATCTATTGGTTAGTGAAGTTGGATGGATACTTGAAGATAAATAGATAACCATGGATTATGGATAGTTGTGTATGAGATATGCTAATTTTATTCCTCACATGAAAATAAAGAATAAACTCTATTTCTTTCTCTTATAGATCAATTTTCTCCTTTTCGAACAGAGTTAAAAATATATATAGATTTTTGGAATTTCCCTTCATTGAAATCATATTTCATTATTTCGAATTCAAACATCAAGACTAAAAAAACAGTAGTACAAAAAAGAAGAATGATCAAGACTACAATCTTAATTATTATTACAGACCGGAAACTAGAAATAATCTGGCCCTACGTTTACCTGAATAAAAATCAAGAATTTACAACTTAGTGCCGAGAGAACACACTTGTTTCTCCACCATCATTGAAGGAAAGGCAAGTACGAGGGTGCACAATGTGATATTGTATCCAAATTTATCTTAAAGAGTCCCAACAACTTTATTCTTCCTGGCATATTTGCCTTTGTCTCCATCACAATCTTCCCTTGCAATATATCTTGCACAATATCACCTATATTCGCTGAAAATTTATCAATTTGAAGAACAAGAGGACAAGGCAAAATCACTTGACCTTTCGCTGGTAATGTGCTCGAAGGAAGAGTAAGATTTCCCACTAGCTTCTCCCTGTAATAGACCATGTTTTCCACTGTCTTGTATTCGAAATCCGCTAAGTTAGGATTCGAGATAAGCATCTGCAGTGTAAGAGTTAAATTTAGCTGGACCTCCGTTTGTATTGACACATTTGTGGATACGTCTTCCACGGTTGAAGACAAGGTTTGTAATATCGGATGTTTTGGTTTGAAAACGGTTTGCGTAAGGATCAAAATGGTCATGAAGGTGATGAACAGGGTGGAGATGATTCCAAAAACTATACAGCAAATGCGTCGTTTCGTCATAATGGATAGCTTTTGTATATGTAAAATGTATTTGGTTTTTCAGAGATTCATACAAGGATGGATAGATTTAAGAAGAATGAGTTTGAAGATATTGAGCTGTGATAACGGATAATACAGGCTGTATTTAATTTATGGTAGTAAGTAGGAGGAGGTTTTTTTTGTTGTTGTTGTTTGATCAAATGTTATATTGTTAAGTCAAACTTATTTAATTGGCCAGATTTGATTTTTCCTTTGCTGAATTTTAATTTGTTAAGATTTCTTTGCCTTTATTGTACCCATAATCCATAATATGAGATCCAAAAGAGTTAAATGATAATATTGGGCTCAAATGGAATCAAACTTTTCCTTCAATTGGTGAAAATGTCAATTTAAGATTGAATCATATGTGGAAAACAAATCAAATTTAAATTATTTCGTCTTATTTTATTTAGTAATTTTTCATAAATAAATTTAACTATTTAAGGAACGAAGATGAAATCGTTGAACACGTGGCTATTTTTATTTTTCTTTAACTTAACGATGTTTTACATCACTTGCAAATTACTGGCTTGCTGCAGCCCATGGCCCATGGGATGAAAAAACTACGTTGAGAGGAGACAAGTGGGCTCAATAATTAATCTCTTAAGGCCCAATTGTTTCTGGACATTAGAGTTAGACTGTTGATGCATCATTCTTTGGACCTCATTTTTTATATATAAAACCTCTATTTTTTCCATCCAGGAAATTAGTAAAAAGTACACTTTCTGTTATTAGTTTGTAATATGTTTTTATTGCAGTTGCGCAAGATACCGAAGCAAGAGAAAATAACTAGATTACAATATTACATACAACTGAATCACTGATATATTTAATTTGTGACTAAAATATTTGATCAGATTAAAAAATAACTTATCATCACTGGTCATCTATGAGTTACTGCAGAAGCTCTGTTCTAGCAATTTGCATTTTCTTTTATTATTCGTTATCTAGTATAACAAAGAAAAGAAGCAAACAGATGTAATTAATTCACACTCTTGGGAGAAGGCAGACGTAAAAAAGCCTTTGGAGTTTTTTTTTTTTTTTTGTTAAAGGGCTTAAAAAAGCCTTTGGAGTTAATAACATTTTTTTATTACATACTATAAAATAAAATAATCAGACTAAACTAGAACCATATCGTTCGTTGACAAAAAAAGGGACGAAAAAAACTAGAACCAAAACTTTTTATTTTATTTTATTTTTGGTTAACTAGAACCCAAAACGAGTGGTCCAACACCAAGAAACCCGCAGCTCAACGTGCTTCCAAGTATTTTACTTGTATTTATTTATTTATTATCATTACTATTTGAATATATATACCCCATTTAGAATATTAGTATTGTCCGTTTGTCTGTCCATACCCAATAGTTTGCTTATTAGTGTTCTATGTTATGATATACTTTGTGGACAAAATAAATATTCACTTATAAATAAAGTTAATACATTTTAAAACAAATGAATGGGGTACTTTTGGACTGGTGAATTTAACGTGTGAATTTTTTAGACAGAAAAAGTGAATTAATTGTGAATTTGTTATAAGCCACCTGGTAAGATTACAAATCGCCACTTGGTAAGCCAAATTTAAAGACAAAAGGCATGCAGGCATTATGGAGAACAAAACATGTGAATAAATCATCTAAAAGTTTATCTTTTTTTAAAAAAAAATCATAACTTAAAATCTAATTATTGATTAACAAAAAATAATAAATTTAAATTTACCCTGACAAAAAAATCTAATAAAATTTTAAAATAAATAGAATGCACAAAAGAAAAAACGATATGTGTGTAATTAGTCACATGCAACGACGCGAGGGTCATGTGCCGACATGTGTAAACTGTTCATTACCCTCCTTCATGCACTCTCTCGTTAATTCAATTCCCATTGACTGATCCATCATTTTTCTCTATCAATTTTTATACTATTTAAGTAATCTCGATCAATGTAAGATTATATAATTAAGGGGTTGCATGGCCCATCTCTATTCTTAACCTCCAACAGGCTTAAATCACAACTCTAATTACATGTCTCTAATTTTTCTACTTGTGTCTCCCCCCAACGTGTCCATGTGGTCGTCTTCCTCATTACTACTCTAAACTCAATTTACTTTATTTAATTATAATTGTTAACTCACTCTGTTTCTCCTTTTTCAGACCTCTCTCTCTCTCTCTCTCTTTGATTTATTTATTTATTTGCATCATCCATTACTCTCACAAAGTCCACCACTAGCTCGAACTCTTCTCTTAAACTTACAGACAAGAATCAAATCAATCACACGTCTATAGCACGATTTGCTCACAAATTCTGACTTCCATCGAAGTTTATAAGCAGAGATCAATCACTTGCTCGAAATCGAATCGGATCAAATCTTCATCACTAGAGAGAAAGTAAAAGATATGGTTTCAGAGGCGGTTTCAAAGACGGAATCACCACCGTTGCTTGGACCTCGTATATCCTTCTCAGCTGATTTATCCGACGGTGGAGATTTCATCTGCATTAGCCCCGTAATGTGTAAGGAAAGAGAGAAAGATGTGGTCAAAGGGTCAGTGAAAGCCTCCGACTTTGAGTTCTTGTCGGAAAATGTGAGTCCACAGAGCATGCTTACCGCCGACGAGCTCTTTTCCGAAGGAAAGTTGCTTCCTTTCTGGCAAGTAAAGCACTCAGAGAAGCTTAAAAACATTACCTTGAAGACTAACGAAGAAGAAGAAGAAAAGAATCGTAGAGTGGAAGCGACGATGAAGAATAAAGATCAGGAGAATAATACTAACAAAGTGAGTTGGTTTATAGACGAAGATCCATCTCCTCGTCCTCCCAAGTGTACGGTTCTCTGGAAAGAGCTTTTGCGGTTGAAGAAACAGAGGAATTTGTCGTCTTCGTCGTCAGTGAGGACAGTGTCGTCGTTGTCTCCGTCGTCTTCCACGTCATCATCGAGCTCGCTTGAGGATGCGGCAAAGAAAGAGGAGAAAGAGAAAGAAGGGAAGAGAGGTAAGAAAGGATTAAAAAAATATAGATAACAAATGATTCGAATGTCCCTATTATGAGTATAAGGCCAATTTTCCTACTTGCTCCTACTAAATCCTCTGTTCCATTGCCTCCTCTGTTTTTTTTTTTTTTTTTAAAAAAAAAAAGAAAAAGGGCCCCCTTTATTTAAAAGATTGACACTATTATTGGTTGATTTGTTCAGATTCTCAACTGTTTTCTCATGTGGTCTGTAACTCTAATGCATGTGTGATTAAGCATTGTTTCAGATGTATTTTGTGTTTTATGAAGCTTTATGGTTTGAGAGCTAATTTGTAACAGTGTTAAATGTTAAGAAATTCAAGTAAGAACCGTTACACTTGTTCTTCATCTCCATTTTATTTTCTTTCTGGATCCAAAATTATTCAATCATAAAAAAGATGAAGATGTGACTTAGATTTGTTGCATGTTGAGATATGAAATGTGCGGGACAAAAAAGTAAATGTCAAAAACAAAAATGATGAGACTGAATATAGAAAGCAGAGTAATCTGTTTGTTAGTTAATGATGAGAAAATGAAAGATGAAAGACTGATGGGCACATGCAAGATTCAGATGTTTTCTAAAATTTACTTTTATCTGCACCAATTGATTTTGCTTCACCATTTTGGCACTGGGCTCCACTTTTGCAGACTACAGCTCTCATTATACACATTTTTCTTCTACTTCTCATACATCTTATTTGGCATATCGATAGATATTGATCATCATTTACTGACCACAATAGAACCGATCTTGTAATTAGAGGAAAACACATAAACTCCATTTTATCACAAGATTCATCATACAATGTATGTTTCATTACAAAATAAAATGATACAACCCATGCAATCTGTATTCTCTTGTCCCCCCCAAATTGTTCAAAGAATGAAGCATTAAGAAATGTTAAGTAGATTGTACACGTGAGGCTTCTAATTTACACAAAAGCTTTACAAAACTATAACACAAACTCAAATCATTGTCTTCTTCTTCTTCTTATAGGCAGGATCAACGTGCCGGTTGAGTCAAAAACGGATTACCAGAAGTCCTGAAGTACAAAGAATAAGAGAGTATTTGTATTAGCCAATTTATATGATATATTACTCTAATTTAGATGGTGAAAACTGATCTGAGAACTTTGTAGGTTACCTTAGTTCCAGTCCTGGCTTCTGAAGAAGATTGCTAGGAATTTGGCCCGTTAGGTTATTGTTTTGCAAGAACCTAATTATCAATAAAACATACATAACTTAGTCATCAGACATTAGAATGGTGCATAGAAGACAAATAGGTTCAAGTTTTCTCATTCTTTGGTTTATATTGCAGTATCGGAACTATGAAGCTGAATATATAGAGGAGACACGATAAATAGTTATGCTGGACTAGTGCAAAATGTATACAGTTTACTATACCCTTTGAATCTTAAAAAGCAAGGCTAAAAGACAATAGGGCTGATGCCAAAAAAAAGGGGCTAACTGTTGTATTACTGAACGAATATAAGGTATTATGTCTTTTCCATCCACAAGGCAAGAATCTTGAGCACAAGAAGCAGACAAAATGCAATTGTTTTTTTTTTAAACCAATTATCAAAGGACTGTGTATGGTAAAATGAGAATCGAAACTTACAGCTCTCGCAAGTGTGGCACTGCACCTAAAGATGGAGGAATATTTCCACTGAAAAGATTGTCTTCCAAGTGCCTTGTACATAGGAAAAAGAGATGAGATTAGCTTATGAGTCTCTATTCGTTAGCAGTTTATCGTCATTGACAAGTAGTGAAACAAATTAAATATTTGCTCACAGTGATGCCAGCAGTTTGAGTGAACTGAAGTCAGGTATACTTCCCGTGAGAGAATTGTTTCCCAGCCAACTGTTCATAACACAATAAATATCAATTGATGTTTTTGCCGTTCAGGCATAAGCACTAATTTTTCACTAGTCAAGGTACTTACATGGAGGACAATGCTGTTAATTTGGCAACTTCAGGTGCTATCGACCCTGAGATGCCCATATTAGTTAAGTTCCTGGAACACCGATTGATTAGGAAAATGTCAGTAAATCACAAACTGATGCATCAAAAATCACAGGCGACACAATTTGGAAAAATTCCAACTCACAAAGTGATTATGCGAATTCGAGGGCCTTCAGAGCAGGTAACACCAGACCAAGAGTAATTTTTAGGAAAACAAGGATCCCCACTCCAATCAGCTGGTACGTTCTGGAAACTGTTTTTAATTGCATTCAGAGCAGTTACTGCACAAGGAAGAAACACAAATTCAACATGTTAATTACATATCAAAACTACTAAACAAAACAAAATTCAATCATTCAGCATTGTTATCAGTCCTACCATCTCGAACAAGAGTTTTCCCTCCAAGAGTTATCAACTCAAACATTTCACCACCATTGACAAGAGGAGCAAGGTTTGAACCACTTCTAGGACTTAGAGCTAACGTTGTAAGACCTTCAAGAGGCCATCTGCTTGTAAAGATAACCGCACCAGCTGGAGTGACAGACAGATCTTTATAATATGTTATACCATTGACAGAAACATCAAAGACTCTAGATCCATCGCTCAACGAGTCAGAATCATGGGCAAAGTATAACGCAATATAATAAATGGACTTTATTAAGGGCATTGGCGGCCATGTGAACTCCAAAGGTTGAACTTGAGTAGCTCTTAGATCCGTGTTGAATATCCTCGAAGGCGGAATGTTCCAAAAACCAGAAACATCTAGTTTCCTATTGTTTGGTACTGTCGAATTTAGCGAATAAGGCTCCCAGAACCTATCAAACTCATCATCTGGAAACCTGAATAAGAAGAACGTATCAAACATTGCCTTGGTTTCGAAAAGACTCAACATTTAGACTAATCAATTGATTTAGCATCAAAGGAACCAATTCTCTAGGCAGTGAACTTACCTAATGTTTGGTCCGCTGTATCCAAAAGCATGCCTAGCAACAAGACTTAACCCAACAGTGGTAAAGTCTGTGGAATTGTAAATAGTACCATCAAGCCTAACGAGCTCCAAGGCTGAGATAAAAGGATCAGAAGTTGTATAAGAATTAGAAGCAACGCAGACGCTTAATGATTTCCCCTGAGCCATAAAAACCCCTTCGTAATAAGAGGCGAGACCATCGGTGTAGTCGGCGGTGGTATTGACGATCCCCCATAACGTTCCGTCGACAATCTGATCAAATACCGGCGGTGGAGTATCTTTTCCGTTAACTCCTCCGTAGAAGTATGTGGTTCTGATCATGTACTTCCAGCCACGAGAAACGGTCATCACGTAGCAAAACTTGCGACGAGTGATAAGAGGGAAGGATCTGACGGTAAATAAAGTTTCGTCGAGAACTTGATCGGAGACGTTATTGGGTGTTCCGCTGGAGACGAAATTCTCGTCGGATTGCCATTGTCGGCCGTCGATTACGGAGGAGGAGGAGGTTCCGCAATCGATCAGAATCGCTGAATTAGAAAAATAGAAAAATCAGGAAATTGGAAGGAGATCAGAGAATACGAAATACGAAATGGAAGAAAGAGAAGGAAAGAGATACCTGAGGGAGGAGAAGGCTGAGAAAGAGAGGAAGAGAGGTGAGAAAAGACGGCGAGGAGGAGGAGAAAGAGGGACATGGCGGCGGAGAAGAAGCAGTTAGCATGAAAGAGAGGTTTAGGTAGGAAGAAGGAGGGGGTTGACCCTCCAGCTCCACAGAGATAGAGGTAGGAGAGAAACTAAGCACACACACAATTTAGAGGAACAGGTCAGAGAGGAGGAGGTAGGAGGTAGGAGAACCAACTTTCTTATTTATTCCTTGTTTTTGGAATTTCGGATTTTTTCTTCCTAATAAAACAAATATATAATTATCTTATTCCGTTATTTCTGTTGCGGTCTACTTGCGAAAATTAGGAGGCTCGGTTCGACCCGGTCCATAAATTTTTCTTTCACTTTTTATGATTTATTATCATTTCTCCAAACGTGTTGACCAAAAAATATATACTCCCTCCGTTTCAAATTAGTTATTGTTTAAAATTGTTTCATACATATTAAAAAAACATTTGATTTTTCTGTTTTACCCCTAATTAATGTTTATTTGATTTGATTTTATTGGTCAGAACATTAAAACAAAAAGAACAAAGTTTGAAATTTTATCAAACATATGCATTAAGAACATAAAACGACAACTAATATGAAACGAGTTTTAAAATCTAAAACGATAACTAATATAAAACGGAAGGAATATTACATTTGTAATTTATTCCAAGACGTAGTGGAACGTTAATATCTTGATTTTATGTAATTTGGTTGTATATTAGTTATCATGTTGATTAGGTAATGTGGTGGTTGACATCTTCGTATGCTCAATGCGGTTTGAAAAGGTCAATTGAAGCTTTACTATTTTTCAGGCTTTGCATTTTCATCTTTCAGTTCTTGCAAAGTTTTTGGTTATAAAGATATCATTAATTGCCGGCAAAAAAGGAAGAAGATATCATTAATGATTTCTTCCCTACTCCTTTCCATGAATGATTATATTTTATTTAGAAAAAGTTACTATTCATTAAATTTGATGAGAGTTCAATTTCAATTCAAAATCAGTTGGTGAATTGAAGGCAACTTTAGTAATAGTGTTTACGTTTCCTCACTTTTCTTTGCTTCTTCAATGCAAATTTGCATTAAAGCTTCGGATGCAAAGCGTTTTCGTGTCTCGCAAGATTTCATTTCATGTGTGTTTTATCAAAAAAAAAGATTTCATTTCATGTGCTCTCACATTAATTAATAGAACAATGATACGGAATCTATTTGCATTTTATTCAAAGCTCATACACGTCTACTTTGTGGCCGACCACAACGGTCCAAAAAGTCTCTAAAATATTATTTATTTAGTAAAATCCAGTGTTTTGAGACTTGGATCGATTCGGTCGATACGACCGGTTGACCCAGGATCCGGATGCTTTCTCCTGTTCAAATACCATGCTAGAAATCGGTAATATAAAAATTAGAAAAATCTGAAAAACTCGTTATAAGTTCGAGATCTAGTGGGTTGGTCAAATCGGCCGGATACTGATTTTAAAAAAACTATCAAAATTTTAGAGAATTTAATTTTAAAACCCTTTTATTTCTAATAGAGGATCTGATTTTATGATTAAAATATAGGATTTATAATATTTTAAAAAAATACAAGTCTCTTCCTCTCCTCTCATAATTGACTTCAGCTCTTGGATTGTCTATTTATGTTCCAACTGTTCAGTCCATCTTTTAATTTTATCTGAATCTATAAATTTCTAACCTTTCTTTTTGGCTTTATTTGGTTTACTTATAAATTCTTCTATTCTCCGGTTTTTTTAAATTTAATTAAATTTGTAACAATCCACATTACATATAGTACATAAAATTATTATTATTGTTATATTGCTTTATGAGCATTATTACTTTATCTTCTTAGTAATTGTTATTAATCATATATATATATATATATTTTAACACAATTAATAAAATATTTTTATATCTTATTTTTGTTTTATTTTGTATCTATATATACATAATAATATATTTAATGTTCTTTATCCTATTGATCCGACGGGTCAACCGGTGATCCGGTGATCCGGAAGGTAATCCCATTCCTTTTCCGGATCGGGTATAAAAATTTAAAATAATAAAACCCACTACATGATATTTGAGATGTTGTTAGGATAAGCAGAGCTGTAGAAGGATGATGAATGCTAATACAATGATTATTTTAAACATAAATGACTAGGATAACCAGAGTCAAATCCATCATGATTAGTACCAACTTCACAAAAAGAGTTTGGTTCAAAGAGAGTTTATAAGGCATTTGAATCCATTATGAATTAGTACCAACCTTCACAAAAAGAGTTTGGTTCAAAGAGAGTTTATAAGGCAAAGATAGTTTATAAGACATTTGAATATCTCCTCAATCTTTCCACATTTAATATTATAATGGAAATATCACCTAGAGTCGGCTTCTATTGCATCTTCAAGTATCAGATCTAAGGTTCAACTTATGTTCATAGGCTCATAGCAGATCTAAGGACCTCTTTAAGCTATGAACTATGGCTAACCTTTTGTTTATGTTTGTTCATTCCCGGTAAAATGCAGGACGATCCATTATAAGTTAGTCTTTTTGAAGAGTTAGGTCTTATCTTTTACTCTTTTTATAAGTTAGTCTAATCATTATTCCAAATAGGACTGCTTTGGTTGATTTTGGCATTGTACACACGGTACAACTTGTATCAATTCAAGGTTAGCCACCAACATGCCTTGATTTTTTTAGAGTGCAAGGTCCGGTCTGGTCATGTGGCTACTCGTTAAATATTAGAAGAATCAAACATGTAGGATCAAAAACCTTAAAATGTACCTATAACACAAACGAAAAGAAACTTAAACTTCCAAAAGTAAAACGATTACAAGATCATTATCTTCTAGATGAGGCTGATAATAATAGAGATTCAGTTTTTCAAAACTTGAAACTTGTTAAGAAGTACTTACTTTGAGTCTCATTGTCTGATTCTAGCGGCTTAGGGTTCAGCTCGTCAATCTCCTCAAGAATCTCATCTCTCAAAGCTCTTCCTATTGCCCCCGATGAGTCTCCTTTAGTAGAGTCAACTCTTGCTGCTACAATTAACTTTGCAGCCAAGATCTCGCATGCATCATTCTGATACTGAGAAGGCGTGTTTAGGACAATCTCTGTCTCATCCAAAAGATCCACAAGAGACCCAACAAAAATCATCTTCCTCTTGTGACCAACAAGTTGAACATTACAATTGTAGAAGGCATATTAGCAAGTGCTGATAAACCTCCAGCACTTAACATGAGCTTAGTTGCAACTTCACTCCCGACAATCGCAGACAGATTCGGTGCGATAAGTCTTGTTTTGAGTTCGATGAATTCAAGGACTTTCTTCTTCGAGGAATAAAGATCAAGAACTCGATCACACGCCTCTATCGTCTTCTCTGGAACTTCTTTTGGAACTGGCTTTCCTCGAGCATTAGATGAAACACCAGCTATTATAGCTGGTTGAACAAGGTCTTCTAGATCAGTAGGGTTTAGCTCCTTCTCATTAACGATTCTTTTAACAACACGAGCATAAGTGATTGCTGCGTGAGTTACAAGCCATTCCAGATTTGGAGACTTGAATCTGTAATTGTGACGGATAACGTTGTGGAGAATCATAATTTCCTTGCTGATTTTAACTAAGAGCTTGTTGCAATCGACGATTAGCTTGTACTAAGAATCAAAATCTAGAGCTTTTTCCACTTTCTCCATAATACGAGAAAATCTCTGAGTTTTCTGTAGCTTAGAAACGCTATCAAGATCATCGTAATTAAGGTTAATAATCTCATCTTCTTCTTCTTCCTCCTTTTGAGCATCATTCTCTCCTAATTCGGTTTCGTCGTCAGATAACTCATCAAGGTCTGCGAGGTAAGAATCTTCAGAAGTTGCCATATCTCGCAGAATCTTCAGTGTTACGAAAACTCTTAATTTTACAGAACCCTTGAGATTTTGGTATTCTTCTGTTGTATATTGATCATGTATGGCAGCAATTAAGATATATATATATATATATATATATATAGGATAGAACCATAGAGGACTGACGACCAAAAAAAAAAAAAAAAAAAAAAAAAAGAACCATAGAGGATAGAGTCCTAAACCGATCCAAACTAAAAAAGGTTTGTTGTAAAGACATATTTTCAATATCTTGAAGATATGAAATTCAATAATTAATATCAATAGATTTCGTTGGAGTTTCTGTTATTACTATTTAAACAATTTCCTTATGGTCAATTAAGAATTTTGACGTTTTGGTTCACTTGGGAGGAAAAATTAAAGAAGCTCCGTGTGAATATGGTGGACATTAGCTTAACCAAGGAGGAGGCTATAGAAGAGAATGCCTTAGAGACCTGCACTCATATGAAACAACTTTATCTAAAAGATAATAGCACAAAATTTGGAGTTTCTATGAGCAAAGTATTTTCAAGCTTCAATTTCTTGACTGTAATTAGCATAAGTTATACCAATTTAGAGAATGGAGGTGCTATAACTTTAGCAAACGCTTTCAAGAACTCCGCTCCATCTCTTAAAGTTGTAGAAATGGCTGGAAATAACATAACTGATGAGGCGGCTCCAGATATCGCAGTTTGTTTGGCAGCAAAGTGAAATCTGAAAAAGCTGGACTTGCTTGAGAATGATCTAAAAGATGAGGGATGTGTTGAGATTGTAAAGATTATGGAAGACTTGGAGTTAGAATATGTTGATATGAGCTACAATTACCTAAAAAGAAAAGGAGCATTGGGCTTGGCTCATGTTGTTGTCAAGAAAGAAAGTTTCAAGATGTTGAACATCAATGGGAATATGATCTCTGTGAAAAGCATTGAGGAAGTCAAAGAGATATTCAAGAATTTTCCTAAGCTACTTGGACCCTTGGATGAGAATGCCCCTCTTGGATAAGAACATGATGATGATGATGAAAAGTTGGAAAGAGAGATGAAGAGTCTTGAAGCTTTTAAAGATGAATTTGTGAGTGTTTTTTTTTTCTTTTATTAGTTTGTATTGCACTAATAGAGAATTAGGATTTGGGATCCGATGCAGCTAAACATCAAGCGACCCTTGTGCATACATTTATTTTGGCAAGTGTAAATTTAGAGAGTGGCTCAAAAACTGAATTGGTCTCTTAACTCTAATCAACAAAGTATTACATACGCTTTCTTTTTGATCAAAAGGGTATTCAATCCCGAATCTAGAATCGTTCTACATAAAAAAACATAACTTCGTAATACCTTAAAACTAAACTAAACTTCACCAGAGACCAATTAAAATAAATGTATTACATGTTAGATTGACATAAGTTACATTGGCAAGAAGATCATCTAAATGATTCTAAAAAAACACACAGACACGTAGAAGAAGAGACAAAACTCAACCAGGTCTCACCTCATCTTCTTCAATTTCGTCTACTGCCATTGGAACTTTGAGCTCTAGAGTCAGAGGAAGAATACGTAAAAGAGTATCTCGACCTTTTCTTCTTATGAGTATTCCACTTGAATATTGCCTTTTCATCATTCTCTTCTTCACCTTCTTCTTCTTCAGACTTCTCCACACTCTGTTTCCCACTCATCTCCTTTGCTCTTTCTTCTACTTCATCCTCTTCTTCCTCTTCCTCGCTCGTCCCATCACTCACCATTGGGATAGATTCTATCGCTTTTTTACTCATAGGTGTCTTTGTGTTGCTTGCGTTCTCATCTCTCCTCTGTCTCATAGAGAGTTTTGACAGGTCTTCACCGCTCTCCACTGCTTTCATCCATTGTAACTCGCTTAATGTGTCTCTATAAACGATCTCTTTACGTTTTCGCTTACCTGTGACACTCCCAAAATGGAATTTTGAGCTGTTCGACTTGTCATCTTGGCTCTGAGTAGTGTACGCCCACTCAGGGACTTCCTGCTCTTGCATCAGACGGGCTCTGTAATTCTCCTTCCTTCGTCTTTCCTCATCCATTCGCTCAAACATCCAAAACTCATCCTCGCTACGAGCCGCGAGACGGTTTATTTCTCTCTCACTGGGGACATCATTCCCGAGTGAGCTTGTTCCTTTGCGCATGATCTCTTCAAGCATCTCTCTTCTGTCTTGTGCTGTTGATTTAATCACAAAATCCAGATCAAGAGACTACCATATAGATATACAAAGCTGAAGCCATCAGATTGTTCTTTCGGACAGACTTACCAGTGGAAGTTGTGTTAAAAAGTCCAGCTTGTATGACTTTGGCATCAATGCCCATCTTCTGCTTTGCACGTTCCAATATCACTTCCTCAATGGAGCCAACACTAACCAAGACAAACACTCTGACTTCCTTTTTCTGCCCTATGCGATGGGCTCGATCCTCGGCCTGTTGGTCCATTTGGGGATTCCAATCACTGTCAAAGATAATCACAGTGTCTGCAGTTTGCAAGTTTAAACCGAGACCTCCAGCACGCGTGCTCAAAAGAAACATGAAGTAGGGAGAGTCTGGCTCGTTGAACTGCTTCAGTAAAAGCCCTCTTTGATCTGTCTTTGTGGTACCATCGAGTCTAAGGTACTTGAAATCATTAAGTGTCAAGTAAATCTCAAGAACGTCAATGAGACGGGTCATTTGGGAGAAGAGAAGAATTCTATGTCCGGCCTTGCGCAGTTTCGGAAGGAGACGATCAAGGAGTTCAAATTTACCTGAAGCTCTAACAATCTCAGGTTTTTTCCACATGTTGTAGTCTCCTCCAACAAATAGATAGGGATGGTTACAACACTTTCTTAATTGCATCGTTAGATTTTGCAGACTCTTTGATTTCCCAGATCCTGCACATGACAATTACATTTGCATAAAATCAGTCTTACTTTCTGATTATTGTCTTTACCTTAAAGATAAGTGCAAAATTTTGAAGAGAGTAAAAGTGAATTAAGCTACAAACCTGTTTGAAGGCCAACCCTCCCCATGTCAGTAACTTGTTTGTAATACACTTTCTGCCACGCCGACATATCACACTTCAATATGACCTGTGTCTTTCCAGGAAGGAATTTCTCTACTTCGTCTTTTTTCCTTCTCAGTATAAACGGCCTTATAACCTGAAAGTAACAGTTAATTAGATTGAAACTATGCACACGGAATTTGATAAGCAATTGAACGAAATATAGCTGTAGAACCCACATGATGCAGACGGTGAATAATCAAGAGCTCCTCTTCATCCGAAAGACTGACATTAGCACGGTCAGCGAAAGGAGCATTAAACCATTCCTCGAAGTTCTGAACCGAGTTAAAGATGTGAGGAAGGAGAAAATTAAGTAATGACCATAGTTCTTGAAGGCTATTCTGTATGGGTGTCCCAGTTAACAGAAGTCTGCGTTTTATACGATAGCTGCATCCAGGACAAAATTCTGTTAGAAGATAAACTCAAATTCCTCGTGTTCTTGAGGAGATAAATCAGAGTAGACATAAACATAATAGTCAGCTAACATCATTCACTTCAGACAAACTTATATAGAGATGTACCCTGTTACTAGAGTCTTAGCAAGAGCAGATTCGTGGTTCTTCAGCCGATGTCCTTCATCAACAATCATGTAGTACCAGTCAATTTTCTTCAAAAATGTTTTATCTCTCATAATAAGATCATAATGGGTTATCAACACATTAAATTTTCCTTCTCCAGAAATTTTTTCCCTTATCGCTTTTCTTTCCTCTAAACGTCCATCGTAAAGAAAAGCTGCAATGCTGTCAAAGAACAGAATGGCTGATTTTCAGACATAACATTCATACCAGTGCAAGTGCTCAGTACCAAGAGAAAGATTGTTTGGAACATACCTTGGTACCCATGTAGCAAACTCGTTTACCCAGTTTGGTAACACAGCTTTTGGAGCGACTATCAGATAAGGCCCCGGCACACCTTTATTTTCCAGAAGATAAGCAATCAGAGAAATTGTTTGAATGGTTTTTCCCAAACCCATCTCATCAGCTAATATTCCATTGAGGTTATTGTTGAATAGAGAAACCATCCACTGGAGACCTTCTATTTGATAGGATCGTAGTTCTCCACCTTGTAGAAGGGACGGCTGCTCCGTCACCTGTTAAAAGTATATATTGCTACTTAAATCCCCTGGTCTCTGAGATGGTAGTGGTTTAAACAGTTAACTGTACTGCTACTAAACGTACTATAGAGATCAACGTTACCTTCTCTTGTATTGAATGGATAGCGGAGTTATACTGCCTCTGTCCTTCTAGTAAATCATTAGAGTCATCGTTATTGTCAGACTCAGTGATATCAATATCCTGATCAGGAAGTAGATCTTGCAATGGTTCACTTCTTGGAGCATCAAGTTCAGACAAGTCAGATTCTGAGTCTTTTAATGGATCAATGCCTTCTGGAGGTTTAGCATCTTTCTGACGTTGAACAGCAGCTCCCAAATTAGCAAGGAGTTTATTAGTCTCCTCAAGAAGAGTGGTCAGTCTTTCATTTTTACTCTCCTTTACTAGTTTCATGTATGCCTCTTGATCATCGGATTTAAGGGCCATGAGCCTCAACTTTTCAGCACGGGTAGCACGTTGTCTTTGCCTCCCATGCCATGCCTGTTCGAATGTAAAAAAAAAAAAAAAACAGATTTTAGATGTTATATTGATAATATTAAAGGATACCTGAACTTCCATCATAATAACTGCGCAAGTAAACTATATCATACCTGCACACCATCATTCCTTTGCCTACAGCGCTTTTGAGTCGCCTGAATTTGCAACTGGAATTCACGAACCGCATTGAGTACTTCTGCAAAGAATTTTCTCTTGGCGGTTTCAATCAGATTCTTCTCCTCTTCTTCTAAACGTGATAACCTCTGAACAAAGACTTTTAACACATCAACGATTCAGATCAAGAAGCTCGAAAACTATAAATAATTGATCATGTCATAATTACTAGAAATTGTGTACAGTTTTCAGTTCACTTCAATTAAATCCATCTAAATGAGTTCCAACAACGCAGAATCTACTGATATATTTCTACACATGTCTATTTTTACGCCTAAGATATAAGAGCAATAGTTTAAAAAGGGCCTTATGCCAATCATTTCTGCCACTCCATTGGAAGACTTCATTACGAGAGGTTAAAATAAAATCCAGGAAACGGAAAAAAATGCACCAGAATAGCTAATTGCAAGAAAAAATTTGACCTCAGCATCACGCTTCTTTCTGAACTGATCATCAGCTTCCATAGCAAAAGGATCGCCAACACCATAAAGTGGACGAGGTAACCGCATCATGCCCCAGTCAAATAGTTGGCTACTGACATCTGAACAGTTCAAGCGTAGCCAGAATTCCGAGCTCACCTCGGTTCGAACCTTGCCTTGCAATTCTCGTAGCTGCGACTCACAGATATCACACAATTCAAACAATGTAACATAATAATAACAAATATCACTGAGAACATCTAGCGAAGATGATACCTTTAACCCATAGAGCTCAAGTAAGCATTTTGCCTGCAAGTCTTCACCTCTAGTGGAAGGTAATTCTGAGTTCAAACACAAGAGTAAGCATTCCTCTTAAAGAATATGGTTTTAGCAACATAATTCACAATGGTTCTCCAGTAACAAAAATTGTTGTAAAGCATAACAAAATCACAACTTGTGATGGTTTAAAAGTATAATTTAAGAGAATAAAATATGATTATAACCTTTAAGTTCAGATAAGCGGCGTTGGATATGACTCTTATTCCGATTATCCAGTAGTTCTCTCAATCGAGAGCCTGATTCACAATTTGGTCTCTGCTTCAAAAGCGCATCCTCAAACTCGCCCATTAAATCACCTCCATAGGGAGTAAAATTATTCCCCTGCAGAAACACAAATTAAAGCAAAAACCTTTACAATGTAATGGACAAACCAAGCTACTGAAGATATCTAATTTCAATAGAAACTCGAAAAGGAGAAAACTTTGAAGCAACAAACTCAAAGCAAAGCTACAGAAAAAACAAATCACAGGACCACAAAATCGATAAAAGGGGTAAACACAAAATCTAGGGCGAGGATTGAGAAGGGAAATAGAATGGGCTTACAGGCGGCGGAGTAAGCGGCGGAGAGACGTCGGAGGGAGAGAGAGAAGAAGAGGTGCCATGGTAGAAAGAAGAAACGGCGGCGAAGAGGTGAGGAGGCAAAGGAAGGTCACGAGAAATGAAATTGAGAGCACAGACGAGAGACTTGGTGGTCTCCACTGGATCTTCCTGAGAATTGCCGCTTCTCTCTCCGAGCTGCTGAGCCACCATGGCGGGAACTTGTTTTCACCCTTCGATTTCAACTATCACAAATTCAATTTTTTTTTTTTTGTTGTGTTGTTTTTTTTTTTCTTTTTCAGTTTTCTCAAATCTCTCTCGTTGCCTTAGACACACACACACACGAGAGAGACCGAAACAAGATGAGACGGAGATAAATTGGAAAATGGTTTACCAATTTAGGCACTCGTAACCAAACATCCCCCTTACTTTCTTCTTCTTCTATTTACATTATTGCCCCCTTCTTCTTTACGGCCCATCGTATAGGCCCACTCCATCTTCATCTACGGGCCTAACCATTGATTTTATTGGGCTTCAAATTGAGTTTTTTTGGGTTAATATCTGTTGTATATATT
>CM051370.1:4330316-4435799 GCA_028015245.1 Cardamine occulta | reverse complement strand
GAGGTTGGATACCATCGATAAATATATTGAGGTTGGCTAAGTAAAAAAAAAAGAAAAAAAAAAAGGAACATGTGCTGTATATGGTATGGAAAACTTGTAAAACAAACAAAAGTTAACAAGAGTAATTAGTAAAATTACATTTGTATTGATGGTGTCACAAGCATCTGGGCCACGTTTAAAACCAATTCTTATAGAAGCACGTGGTGACGCACGTGCAATGAAAGTGTTTTTTTGGTTCGGTAGCGATTTCGAGAAAAAGGTAATAAGACAACATACCGACAATATTGTAATCTCAAAATACTGTAATTTCAAAATCGTATCATATAGTAAGTAATGAGTTTGTCACAATATTTCGTGTTCGTCTCGAAAATCGTAATTCGATTGCTATTGGGAGAGTTTGTTCCCCAGAGATTCTTAGTCCCGGTTCTTTCAGTTTGAATCACAATGCGTATATAAATAAAATACTACTAACGAAGGACATATGATTCAAATCTTTTATTGTTCTAATTGTAGATGTTGTCCACTTATTAAAAATCCATGTTATTGTCTCTTGTTATCTTCTAAAATTTTGTATGTGTAGCACATAGCCGATTTTGAGAAATTCAGGACCCCAAACGAAAATATTTTTTTTAAGTGTTTATTAGAAAAAAAAATTGAGTTTTTACAAAACTAAAATTAAAGTAAAAGTACAATGATATCTTAAAAAAAAAATATAACAATAATTTAAAACTTTTGAAAAATAACCTTTTTGCATTTTTTTCTGCAAAATCATCCATCAAACTTGTATAATCGAAGTTTTTAACCATGGTCTTTTCTATCGATAACATAGCTAATTCGTTTAACCTTTCTTGTGACATAGTCGACCGTAGGTAAGACTTTATCAACTTCAACTTAGAAAAACTTCTTTCAGCCAAGGCAACTGAAACCGGAATAGTGAGCATTATCCTATAAGCAACCCATATATTTGGATAACAATCCTTCAATCTCTCTAAAAATTCTAATACCTCTGTAGTTTTCTTCAAATTCTTTGGTATAATTTTTCTAAAAACTTTTATTTCTAGAAATAAATCATTCTCATCAATATCTGAAATCGTTTCATGCTTAAGAAAAGCTTCAAGGTTAAGGCATGATGTCTTCAAACTATCTTCATTCGTTGAGTTGAGCTTTCGTAAACTAAACAAAAATCCAAACATATTTTCATACTCTTGAAATTGTTCTAACCTTGTTTGAAAAGAAACTAGAGCTTGATCCATGATTTTGATGAAATAATTAATTCTAAAATCCTCCTCCAAGCTTAGAACGAGTCCAGCATCATCAATTTTTTCTGGTTCCTCATCATAATGATGTTTTCTTCTAATAAGACGTTTGCTCTTCTTTTGAAACACAAGTTCAATATCCATATCAACTGCAAGTTTTAAAGCTTCATTTTTTGCTTCTTGAAAACCTGATTCTCTATACTTTTGGAAAAAAAAAACTAACCCTTTTAGTTGAGCAATGACATCATCGATATCCATATCTTTAGATTGTAGCGTCTTACTTACCATGTTCACGACAAACAGAATATCATACCATATCACCATACCAAACAAAAAAATGACTAATTCACGTAAAAAAAGAGTTAGAGAGTCAGAGATTAACCTAAATTTTCCTTTTTGAAACTAAATAATATAATGTAATATTTACATAATAATAATTTGAGATCCACACAATATATGGCCTATATATATATTAATGGCTCATTTGTGTTAGTTTTTTTGGACATTAATTAAATATATATACATATGTATATATGGAAAAAAAATTGTAGAGCTCCTAAAAAGTGAGACCCTATTTAAATGTTTTATTTTCATGCCCTCAGCGCCGGCTATAGTGTAGCAAATATTTTTTTGTTTCTTTCCCCCATTGTTTTGGCTAATACTAAGTTGGCAAATAACTGTAAATTGGATGGTTCGAATTATCCTTGTTCTAGTAATGGAATAGATCGATGAAGTATCCATGACTGTGTTTGTTCGTTTGTATCTGTATTCTTATCCAAACTACACCTAAAATAAAAGCCTCTTTTATATAAATTGATAACTATTTTGTGAAAGTTATAGTTTACTTGGATGATATGTGAGTGAGACAATAGTTATGGATGAGAATGATATTTTCATGTGGATGTCATGCGTCAACTAAAGCAGAGGAGACAAACAATAACTCTATGTGGCTAATACATAAATTCTATACATATTCTTTGTCTACCTAAATCTGTGAGCTATGTTAACCAATACTTCTTTAACATGTGTAAGCATTGCTTATATATATATAAGTTAACTTCAAAATTATTTTATGGTCAGAATTTAAAAGTTTAAGGAGTGGCTCATAAAGGTTCCACTAACATAGTCAAAAAGATAATTTTGCTTATATGCAAACCATTTTCAGCCATAAGATGTACACTTTGGTTTAGCATCCTGGTGCATGCTCAGATTCGATATAGAGCATTCAGCTAACATTGGGATGATTAAATTTTATGATAAAAATTTGTTTTGGAAAATTCTTTTCGAATAAGTATTCGGATGAAATCCAGAATCATAGAATCTGAATTAAATTGGATCTTTGTAAAAGGCTTTAAAAAAACCCTTTCAAATATGCCTACATTTAAAGATGCATACTCTTGTTTAACATTATAACCACACTATTTGGTACATATACCTCAAAACGTAATGCTTAAGTTTCTGTCTCCACTAAATTTCAAGTGGTATGACGTATTCTTTGCCTTTAGATCCTCCATTAGTTGAAACAAATAACTAATATTGATGGATAACGATTCGAGTTTCACTCGATTTTTTTGTGCATCGTGGGCTTGTGTGACACAATAAAGTCCAATTATTTTCTAATATAAAATTCCCATACTTTAATTCGCTTGTGTCGCCTGTCGGTTATTCACTTAATAATTGTAAAACTTAATTAAATAATAAAAGCATCTTTTAGTAATAGGACACAATAAAAAAAGTAAAGTATGCATAATCGTTTGGAGCGGCCAAAGGTTGCCATGCTACTTTCTAATTCATTTCTATGCGTTGGTTCGAAATATAGGACCACATGTGGTGATCAAGGACTCAATATTGTATGTAGATTGATATTTTTCGATAGATTACGTCTGCAGGTCCGCTCCTTTTTCGACCTTTTCTTGATTAAATTATGTCATAACTTTTTGCTCTTCATGCTTACGTTATATAATCCTCTACTCTACTTTTATTTCGTTAATTTATTTCGTCCCAATATTGTGTCAACTATATGATATTCATCTCGTTCTTGATTCCTTCGTGGGATTGACGGATTGGAAATTAAAATGAGAAACTATCTGCATGGTGGTGAGGTAATGATAGTATGGATTTATATCATAAACTAACCTACATAATTAACACGTTGAATGTGAAATCTATCATGCTTTCAATTTTTCATTGCATTGCGAGAAAATCTTATGTTACCAAAACGGTTATGATTTTCTTCTTTTCAATATGTATATACACATTCAATATGATGAATTTGTCGGCTCATAATTTCAGACTCAATTTTACATATTTATATAGTTTTAGATATCTTTTTAGTTTAGTGGACTTTGCAAACATTCAAAATTAATTAATAATGAATGTAGTTAAATCAAAACTAATTGATAATTATTAGGGATAAATACAAGTATATTTAGATATAGTCTAGGAGATGTTGATAAGTCCGAATCCTAGTAGCGATAGACATTACTTCTTGTATAAATACTCATGTACATTGTTTCAATAGAATCATCAGAACATTCTTCTATCTCTTCGATCTTTACATGGTAGCAGAGCAAAGTTCTGAGACCTAAATTTTCCTTTCAAAAGTTTGTTTTTTTTCCAAATTCGAATTCATCTTCGTTACTCTAAAAACACATCGGTGATCTTAACATGGCAGGTGATGATGATGATGTCTCCTCCGCGGCGAAATCCGGTGCAACTCAAGGGACAACTATGGATGTGGTTGCTCCTTACTCTTTATACGCCTCGGATAACCCCGGAGCTATGATTACGTCAGTGACGTTGACAGGTGATAATTATAATGAATGGTCTGCGGAGATGACCAACGCTTTGCGAGCTAAACGTAAGATCGGTTTTATTGAAGGCACAATTCCAAAACCTTCAGTAGACGATCTGAACTTGGAGTTATGGCTCTTCGTGAACTCTATGATTGTTGGTTGGATTCGTTCTTCTATTGAAGCTCGGGTTCGATCGACAGTCACATTCATCTCAGACTCTCACAAGTTGTGAAAAAATCTTAAGAAACATTTCTCTGTGGGAAACAAAGTTAGGGTTCATCATATCAAGTCTCAGTTGGCTGCATGTCGGCAAGAAGGACAGGCCGTGATTGATTATTATGGTCGTTTGTCTTCTATGTGGGAGGAGTTGGATAACTATAAACCGATTCCTGCTTGTAATTGTGGTGCTGCTTCTGCGTTTGAGAAGGAGTGTGAAGAAGAAAAGATCCATCAGTTTGTCATGGGCTTGGATGAGTCCCGTTTTGGGAATGTTTGTACGAGCATAATCTCCCTGACCCTACACCAGACCTCGAAGAAATTTATGCTAAGATCATTCGTGAGGAACAACATCTTAACTCAACAGAGATTGAGAACAACAGAATGTTGTTGGATTTATAGCAAATAAGGAGCTTTCTTTGGATCAGTCTGGTTCTACTCGACCTCGTCAATTACAGTGTGCTCATTGTGGCCGTACATGTCATGACAAGGACCATTGTTGGCAACTTGTTGGTTTTCCTGATTGGTGGGAAGAGAGAGCTCAAACTAGAACTAGTAGCCGTGGAGCTATGCGTGGGGGTCGAGGACGGGGTGGCTCAGTATCCGATCGATCACGTAACATAGCACCAAAGGCTACTGTTAACACCGCTCATGCAATAACATCCAACTCTTCCACCTTTCCAGAGTTTACAGCAGAGCAATGGAAGGCACTTACTCAGCTAGTTAATGAGAGGACAGTTTCACCCTCCTCAAAACTGTCTGGACCATTTCATGAGGACTCTGATTGGAGCCGGTGAAGAGCGGGATGGGGTTTATTATTTGAAGGACGTCATGGCTGCACGGATTCATCGAGTTTCAGATTCATTGGATCAGACTTTATGGCACAAACGGCTAGGACATCCTGCGTTTTTAGTGTTATTTTCTTTACCTATGTTTTCATCCTCGGTTAATAATGCTGCACCCAGTCCTTGTGACACATGTTTTCGGGCAAAGCAAACAAGAGAAGTATTTTTTACTAGTTCAAATAAATCGAATGAGAGTTTTGGTGTTATTCATTGTGATGTTTGGGGTCCTTATCCTTATATCTTACAACTTCTTGTGGAGCTGTTTATTTTTTAACAATAGTTGATGACTATTCTCGAGCCGTATAGACGTACCTTCTTCTCGCTAAATCAAAAGTCCGCACTGTTCTCTAGAATTTTTATCAAATGACGGAGAAACAATTTGGTAAATCAGTTAAGATAGTACGAAGCGACAACGGCATTGAGTTCATGTGCTTATCAAGTTTTTTTCGCGACCACGGAATTTTACATCAAACATCTTGTGTTGATACACCACAACAGGATGGTCGTGTTGAACGGAAACACAGGCACATTCTCAACGTTGCTAGATCTTTGTTGTTTCAAGTTAACTTACTAGTCAAGTTTTGGGGAGAAGCAGTTTTAACAGCGGCATACTTGATTAATCGCACTCCTACGCGGTTCTTAATGGTCGTTCACCATATGAACTACTCTACAAAGAAAAGCCATCATATGAGTCTCTACGCATTTTTGGTAGTCTATGTTATACACATCTCCGATCTCATTCTAAGGACAAGTTTGGAGCTCGAGGTCGACGTTGTATATTTTTTGGTTATCCATTCGGTCAAAAAGGATGAAAGGTTTATGACTTAGATACTCACGAATTTCTATTTTCACGTGATGTAGTGTTTTATGAAGATCAGTTCCCATTTTCTTTGCTGGACTTGGAACCAAGAAATTATCAGCCCAGTAAAAATTCACCAACACAGTTTAAAGATGATGATTGGCTAATAGCTCCAGTTATGACGGCTAGCGATAGGGGGAGCTCTTCTTTGACAGTTCCAGTACAACCATCATCGTCCTCTCCAGTCATCGATGACCTAGTTTCACCACAAGTTCCTCCGGTTACTGTTGTTACTCCGGCTCCTACTCATATTGAGCCATCGACGGGTTCTGCACAAGACTTTGTTACACATGACTCTGTTACACGAGACTCTGTTTTGACACAACTTGTGGTTGCTACCATTGAGAAACCAGTTGCAAAGTTTGGCCATGATCTGCGTCAGACCGTTCCTCCTGCGAAGTTTAATGATTATGTGATATATTCTGCTGTCTGAGAAAATAATAAACCTCATTCAACTCAATACTGCTCTCTTTCACCGTCCTCCGAAACAGTCCAAGGTAAGACACCATATGCTTTAGATGCTTACGTTTCAGACCTTAAATTCTCACCTGCACACCAAGCTTTTCTTGCAGCAGTTTCAGCAGGCAAAGAACCAAAGAGTTATAGTGAGGCCGTCAAGCACTTAGTCTGACGTAATGCTTGCCGCAGTGAAATCACTGCTCTTGACATTAACCACACATGGGATTTATAACCACTTCCGCCTGGTAAAGTTGCAATTGGATGTAAATGGGTTTTCAAGCTTAAATATCTCACCGATGGTACTCTTGAGCGTCATAAGGCTCGACTTGTCGTACTTGGTAATAAACAGATCGAAGGGGAAGATTTTAATGAAACTTTTGCGCCCGTAGTCAAAATGAACACAGTTCATAGTTTGCTTGGTTTGTTTCGGCTAAGAACTGGGAGGTCCATCAAATGGAAGTTTACAACGCTTTCTTACATGGTGATCTCGAAGAGGAAGTGTACATGAAGTTACCCCCTGGTTTTTGTCACCCGGATCCTAATGTGGTTTGTCGGCTTCAGAAATCTCTATACGGACTTCGTCAAGCTCCGCGTTGTTGGTGTGTGAAGCTCACCACCGCTCTGCTTCAGTTTGGTTTTGAACAATCTTATGCTGACTATTCATTGTTCACCTACTCACGCCATGACATAGAGATTCGTTTTCTTATCTATGTCGACGACTTGGTAATTGCTAGTAATGATCTTTCCACATTAACCAAGTTTAAAGCAGAATTGAGTAAATGTTTTCATATGAAGGATATGGGTAAATTGAAATACTTCTTGGGAATTGAGGTGGCTCGCTCTCCGGAAGGCATATTTTTGTGTCAACGAAAATATTTGATTGATATTCTCACTGAGACTGGTCTTCTTGACTGCAAACCGGTCCTCACTCCCGTCGAACAACATCACCAATTGGCTTCCGATGATGGTTCAATGTTCGATGATCCAACTCAGTACCGTCGCCTAGTAGGCAGGTTGGTTCATTTATCTACCACACGTCCAGAATTATGTTATGTCATCCACTTGTTATCACAGTTTATGAAAGCTCCGCGTCTTGCTTATTGAGACGCAGCCTTGAGAGTTGTGGGGTTTCTTAAAGCTTCACCGGGGCAGGGTATTTTGTTACGCTCTGATAGTGATCTCACGTTGTCTGTCTATTGTGATGCTGATTACAATGTGTGTCCGATAACGCGTCGTTCTCTCAGTGCTTATGTGGTGCTCCTTGGCGGTTCTCCGATCTCCTGGAATATGAAGAAACAGGACGCTGTCTCTCACTCTTCTGCTGAATCCGAGTATAGGGCCATGGCCTACACTTTAAAGGAAATCAAATGGGTTCTTGGTTTGTTTAAAGAATTGTGTATTCCTATTCAACAGCCAGTTAGCCTCTATTGTGATAATCAAGCTACGATTTACATCTCTACAAATTCTGTTTTTCATGAGCGGACCAAACATGTCGAATCTGATTGTCATAGTGTTTGTGATGATGTTACTGCAGGTCTTATTAAAACAAAGCATGTCGGTACAAAGGAATAGCTCACCGACATACTTTCCAAAACTCTCGGTCGCCCACAGTTTCAATATTTGTTGCCCAAGTTCGGAGTTTGCGATCTACACTCTCTAACTTGAGGGGGAGTATTAGGGATAAATACAAGTATATTTAGATATAGTTTAGGAGATGTTGATAAGTCCGAATCCTAGTAGCGATAGACATTACTTCTTGTATAAATACTCATGTACATTGTTTCAATAGAATCATCAGAACATTCTTCTATCTCTTCGATCTTTACAATAATAAATCGAGTTAATTAACTCAAATGTATATATATATATATATATATAATTAAGGTTTCAGTTTAAAAAAACGTTGGGATATATAATATTTATTTTTTAAAATGGTGATACAAATGATGGTTTATTCATCCGATTTAACAACAAGCGATATTCATGTATATTAAAATTTTGTTGTTCAAATCATCTCTGCATCTGCTCGGTAATGCGAACACATACATTTTGATTCACATTTTAGTGCACTGAGTAACACATGACCATCCACTTGGAACGTATTGTAAAATGCTACTAGTACTAGAAGCAGAGTTCTAATTTTGGAAAAGAACTTATTAGGAAAAGAAAAACTATGATCAACTAGTCATATAATACATATCAAAGGCATCTTCGTACCAAACCCCTATGCATGGTCTCATCGAATTTTGTGAAAACTATAATTTATGGATCTACTTGTGTTCATGTCTGCTATACACCTCGAAAAGTTTTGGTCTGCTAGTTAAAGTTATCATAGGCTATACAACACACAACTAGCATGCCATTTTATCATGCTCACAGTTCATCAATGGTGTTTTTTTTTGTATATACACATTTCTTTATTCACACACAGTACACAAACTGAGAAAGCTTTTCCATTACAGGAAACACATGGATTAGAGCTAAGGAAAACCTAGCTAGTGAGTACTGAATGACCTTAGGGCATTTATTTACTTGTAAAGGTTGAATGCAAGTGTGTTTTGTCCCTTTCTTTTTTATATTTTTTTTTGTTTTAATGTTATTGTCCCTTTCTTTCTCAGAAAGAAAAGGGTTTAAATTAGTTTTTTCATACATTATATAGCGTAAGCATCTGAAAACAGTGAAGACAGAAGAGAGAAAGTTATAGTGGGGAATCAATTGCTGATTCACGAGTTTAAAACTGTGTGTCTTCATAAGCTACTCCGTACGATTTTATAGGGATAACATGGGTTGGACTTAGAGAGTGAAAAAAGCAACATAGTGTTGGCTAGCTGAAAAGAAATTAAAAGGACAAAGCTTGATGTTAACTTAACCCTACAACCTGGATTACTATTTATAACTGCAATGTCCTGAATTTGAGAGAGAATATTCCAAAGTAGAAACCTTGGTGTGGCTTTCTTCTATTTGTCTTCTTTCATAAGCGGAAAGGTTTGAGTTTAGTTTTCCATCTATAATACTTAAATTACTTAATTAAGTTTTAGATCTATTCAAAATCCGACTCTCAGAAAATAACGAAAGTACAAAATAAATATATATACACATAATTTATAGTGACCTGACCATTTATATGGATTAACGTCAGATCCGATCTTTGTAATTTCATATAAATTATACATTCCAAAACTCAACAAATAAGTTGTTGATAATATGGTGCCATAACTCAGCAGTGGTAGTCGGATGGCAGTTTGAATAACGGTAATGTGTAAAGTCGCTCTTCTCTCAGTTTGATTTCCGCTTGAAACAATTTTGATGTTGTTGGACCAGTTAGCTAGAGGATTTGGTTTGGATGTTTAACATGATGTGTTTGTATTTAATAAGTTTGTCCATTTCCGGATTATAAAAGGTAAATATTGTGATATATCACAAAAGTACAAAACAGAAATTGATCCTTAAGACTCAACGCCGTGTGAAGATCAAGATCTAGCAAAACTGAAACAATCTTCCTCTTAACCCGTATAACCCACTTATGTTTTTTATTTTAAAAATATATATTAATTAATGTAATTTAGGGGTATGTTTATATCAGTTTAGGTCATAGCGAGTGGGCGCAAAATGGGTTTTGTTCTTTGCATTCAAGTACAGTGACACAGTGTTGTTGAGCAATTGATTCGTATCTTGGCGCACTTTGTGTTTTTTTTAGTAATTTTGGTTTTTTCGTGGATGATTCATGCATATTTTTCAGTTCACGAACATTCCTCTCTTAACGTATGTTATTTATTATTTTTATTTTTTTGTTAATTTACTTTTGTGGGTAATGATCAAGAAATTTCAAAATTGTTGGGCTGTTGTTATCATGCTGTTAAATTGGGTTTAAGAATCAACCGGCACACGAATCTTTTTGTTTATTACGGATAAGACACAAATAGTCATTTTCATTATCATCATGGGGAAACGATTTTGTTCATTGTCGGATTCTTTTATGTTTTGGTAGAAAAATAGACAAGAAGGAAAAACAAGCTTGCAAATTTTTAATTATGCTATCCATCCAAAAACGCTATAATATCATGTTACAGTTGTCTTGCTTAATATCATTTATCTGAGTTAAAAAAAACACATGTTAATGAAAAACAAAACACACATGTGCTCTCAAACAACATAATATACTTTTATTACTACATTTGTAAGGAAACTCTCTTTCCCTTGCTTCTTTTTTGTGGGTAGGCTCTTTCTGGCCACATTACATGCACGAGTATCGACACTTCCTCGGCTTTCACTCAATCATCATCTCTTTCTCTATTTCCTTTTTTTTTTTTTTTTTTTTGCTATTTAAGTGAAAACTATAATTGACCAAGCTTCCTTCATTTCTACAACTGCTTTCCTTTTACTAAATACACAAAAGTTTTTCTTTATAAAATAGTAGACGTGTTTCCAATGCATATGGAAATGTACAATGAGCCGATTCTTTTCATTTACCTTTAATGTATATATTCTCATATACATTACAGTATGTGGCATAATTAAATAGTTTTCATTTTATTCAAGTGGTGGTGTGGAAAAAGCCCTTTACCCACCATCTCTCTCTATACACTATACTAAACAATTCTTTCTCGTTTTTTTTCTTTAATATTTTTGTTTGAAAAGGTAACTTTTAGGCACTACAAATTAACACCATCTTCCTCTGCTTATCCCTCAAATTCACTTCCAAAACCTCTCATCTTCTCTACTACCTTGTTTCCACATAACAACAAAATCTCTTAGAAGATATCTTCGTCTTTGAGCCATATGGCAACTGTTGTATACCAATCTTATTTTGAGTCTCAACACTTTGAGCCAAGAGCTCTAAGACTCAGACTCTCTTCTCCTAATAATCCTCACGTATCCACACCTCTCAAATCCCATTTCCTAGACTCTTCCATTACTCCACAAGACAACACTATTACTGTTAATGCAGCCTCCTTGTCCCCATCAGTTCCTAACTCGGGCTCTAACTCTAACTCGGGAAGTTGGAGCATCCTTGAGTCCCTTTCAAACTCGATCTCGAATGATAACGAGAAGAAGATATTATCACCATATCAATCTCCATCTTCGCGTAGAACTCTCAGCGATGAGAGCCTAGCATTGTGCACTGAAAGCCTTGGGAGCGAGACGGGCTCTGATATCATTCATGAAGATTTGTTTTCGATTTCATACGAATTGCAAACCATGGAAACTAAAACTACGTCGACAACATCACGACAAAGTAGAAAGAGGAATTTAGTTGCTTCACTTCCACCTCCTTTGACAAGTATGAGAGGTTTTGATTGCATTCAAGTCAAGTCTCACCGTGAAAATGGACGATTGGTAATGACGGCCACGAGTCCTCCTCCGCGTAATCGGTGCCTTCAGGACCGAAGCAATGGCTGCGTCAGACTCGCGATCTTGATTGATTCTAATGATCACGCCGAGACAGAGACCAAACAAGAAGAAGACGAAGAAGAAGAAACATTCGAGATAGAAAGAGATAACGAAGAAGATATTGAAGAAGAAGAAGTCGAAGTCATGGATGTTGAGAAAGTTCAAATATCAAGAAGATGTATAGAAGGGGAACGAGAAAACAGAGGATTTCTAAATTGGGAATCGTTCTGTGTTGCCACTTCCTAAAAAAATAATATTTCTTCTCCTTTCGTTTCCTTCTGATTTCTCTGTAATCACGGTTTCACATCCTTTTTTTCCCTGCATCTTGTTTTCGTTTTTTTCCTGTATAAATAACAATGGTTTTTTTTTATCACTCCTGTGGTAAAAGATGAAATTGAATTCTGGAACTTCTGATGAAGACCTTGATTGTTAATTTAATACGCCAATATTTGAGTTTGCCTTTACCTATTCAAATATTATGTTCTTTATGAAAGAAAAACAATTATTGTTCTATCAACTATTTTTGTAAACTACATGAACAATTTCTTCCCGAATGTGTAATGTAATATTATACAAAATTAGAGAAGAAATGGGGTAGAACATGTAGAAGCAATTTGAGTGTGGAGTTGGTTAATATGGTTAGGTGAGATTGGATGAAATGTCCTAAGGAAATGGCAGACTGAAGTTTGAGTTAGGACGATTGTACCACTAAGATGCCTTCATCATGGGAACACACATCACTTCCCTCTGTCTTTTCTTGATAAATTTTAATTCTTAAATATTAAAATAGTTGTAGATTTATAATGTATATTCCTACCACGTATAGAAAAGTATGAGAAAGAATGTGGTGGTTTTGTGTAAATATTACCTTGCTTTCAAATAAACCATCTCATATTTGTAATTTTTTATAAAATGTATTCCTTAAAATAATTGATTTTATACACTACATGCAAACTATATAAAAATCAATTTTATTATTTAATGAGATTTTCTCAATCATATGTAAGTTTGTGAAAAGTCAACTGTTTCATTTGTTTTCGAATTTTTTGTATGAGGTATATATATTTAATCCTTAAACATTTACTAGTAGTAATGTGAAAAGTCAACTGTTTCACTTGTTTTCGAATTTTTCGTATGAGGTATATATATTTAATCCTTAAACATATACTAGTAGTAATTTGTTTTGATATCCTAGGTAGCCAAGATTATATTATATATGATATATGTGAAAATAGTATTTTACGAAAATAGAAGAATAATGTATATACAGCGTTGGGACTATAATGCAAAGAAGAAGAAAAAGAGATGTGGGACTATTGTTCCGTACAACAACAACGTCATATATGCTAAAAGCTTTCCGAGTCTCCGCCTTTGATTCCCTCAACCTCTCTTTTAGCCCCACAGAAAAAGGCTTTTGGTTGCAACTCGTTAATATCAAGAAATTATATACGTTAACTTTTTTAAAAATATTCGTTATTTTCTTCCAAATTAGGATTTAACTAATTTCTCACAACAAGATAAACATAATTATATTTATAAGAAACAAATAAGAGGTAGAAGAACCGTATACATAGAGAGAAGAGGTGGCACTTTTAAGTTATAACTATTAGTAGAAATTAATGAATCATAATTAACAAAAAAAATCCTATCCTTACTTTGATCAGAAAAACAATGCAAAAATTTGCAAAAAACTACTGAGGATATCATTCGATGAAAGAAACTATTATTTTAGTTTTTTTTCTGCATGGTAAGGAATTTGGTGTCGGTAATTCAATTATTATGCTAATTAGCCATCCAAAAAATGCGAGTATTTAAGGTTATGAATATGAGTACCGACAACAGAGAAATACTTTATTAACATGTTAAGGTTTTTTAAAATTTAGTTATATATAGACCCATTAGTACTTTTTACAAACAGAAATTGCATAGCTTGCCTTAATTGTTTTCCATGTTTTGTTATATCAAAACAAAACTAAAAATGTAGTGTCTGACACGTAAAAGTCCACACCGAAACCTTTTTTTTTAAACCACACTAAAACTTCTAAATCTTCTTATGATGATGACTCCTTTCTTATACATTTTAAATTGTGAATTTATAAGGCTTTAACCCAAAACCTAATATCATTGTTTTTAATCTAATTTTACTGGGGGCTTGAATTTGATGTATACGTGCGATCCTTTTCACGTTTCTTTTTCGGCAAAGTAGTTTGCATGGGATCTGCGTCTATCCATTTACGTAATTTCTTTTATGTTTAAACTTGACTGAAGATGAAAACCCAAAAAAGGTTGCATACTAAGCCGTCAATATTTATCTAAAGGATTTTACTAACTAAATAAGTGATATCTATTGGATTTTCCGGATATTGACATAATTATCATGATTTGTAGTCTAATAGTTTGATTAGTGCTGCTGTTAAGTGTGTCACTAACCGCAAAATCCATGATGCTGACAAAGACTAATGGACTGATTAATGAAATCAACTGCAAGTAGTTAAGAACTAACAAAATTGATTCTCATTACATATACAGAGGTTGCCAAAAAAACTCCTATGTATTTAGAAAATTTCATAAAAATAAATTACTCCAAAGTCCACGTCTGAATATATAAACAGAAAAGCCATAGATAAAGCTTAATTAGGTTCATGGAATGTTCAATGCCCACCCGGGTTAAACGATCTAATCCTTTAGCTCTAATCAACTTGGCCTTATATGATTCATGACGCAATCCTTTAATTATTTGGTATGTTTCAAATTAGGCCAGACCTTCTAATATACAACAAAAATGTATATATTTAAACATATAAAGAGAGGTTATGCAACAATGTGGAAATTTAGAGAAGAAAACAAATGAAATCACGAAAAGTAGAATTGGGTGTTTTCTTGGTGGCTAAGAAGAGCAAAAGTATTGGTGAGTGATATAAACAATATGTGGACTTCTAAGCGTTTATGCCCATTACATATCTCATTTTTCATCCATCCTCACTTCTTAATGAAATGACCCATTTGGCCTTCTTATCCTTTTTCGTTCAAATTAAACAGTGAAATAAATAAGTAATTTTAATAGAGTCTTCTTTAAGTAATGCTTGGATGCCTTTTGATTCTTTATGCTGTCGCTTTCTTTGACCGGAAATTATTAAATTAATTAATTAGTTCATGACTTTAATTAGTGATAACATCATAGCAAAAGTGGCAATAAACCAATTTTGTATTCATTCACTTTCTTAGTTGTAGAGGTTCGGAGGAGTAAGTCCGGACAAAATTAAGATCTTTACATTTCTTAGGTCGAGGCCAAATTGGTTCAAAATATGTCTGAATTTATGGTAAATTCTCTAAAACATTATTTTCACCGCAAAAACCTGGAAGTAAGATTTACACCTTTTTCGTTTAGGATTACAAACTGGTTAAAGTACTATTGCATTAGCACTAAGCTGAAATGTTAACATTCAAACACCTCTCCATGCATTGTTTATACTTTATACTATTAGCTCGGATTTGGCATCCAAATATTTAGTTAACTCTTATCTTTTCTTAATTGATATATAGCTCATATCACAATTTTATTATTATTTAAATTGAAACCTTGTGACGTCAAATTTACAGATATTTTCATCATTTATTTTGTATATATTGGTTCTCGGTTGGCCCCGGGCCCGCATCGGAGTGTAACATGGCGACACAACCAAATCGTAGCAACTCCATTGGTCGACTCTTGTCCTAACTTAAATGTTTGTATATCAATTTAAAACGTGTGCATGGTTTAATGACGTTTATCTTCGTTAAATCCATATACATATATGCATATCTTATATTATACTAATGATTAAGAACATAAATTAAAACAAACGAGGACCCCCCCCCCCCACAAGAAGTCAGGAGACTATAATTCTTGGACACGAATATAAAAAGTTATATATTTTTTTAATAAAGGAAAAAAAGCATTCATCACAACGAATAGTTGCCTCTCTCTCTTTTTTTTTTCTAAAATCATTTCTAGTTTTGTGAAATTATTTTGGATAATGCACTACAAAATTCGTAGGACCCAATCAGATTTCAAGAATTTGAGCTATGTGACTGTCCACGTGAACTAAAAATATTCGCTAGCTTCTACGAATACTTCATACTTTTTTTTTAACACGGACCTGCTTGAGCCTTTTTCTTGTAATTATTGCTATACATTTTGAATTGTATGTTCTACTTATATTCGGATTTGTTAATTTGATTGGATAGTCTCAATATTTTTGAAATATTAAAAATCATAATACTTATAGAAGTTTCATGATTGAATAAGTATCAGAAGCTTATCAAAATAAAATAAAAATTATCAGAAAAATATTTATGTGAAAATACAAAAACACAAAAATATGATTTTTGAACAATCATATTGATTATTATTCTTTGTTGATTTATTTTCTAATAAACTGAAAATATGGTTCTTTTAATTACAAAAAGCTACTTGCAGTTTGAGAAACCAAAGGTGAACTTTGATTATACATATGCATGGATGAAGATTTTAGAGATATAAATAGATAGGGATATAAATCTGAAGAGTAAGCTTCCGATTGATGATCGAAACCAAATTTGTAATATATTTGTACCCCCACTTCGAACATCGCCGGTTTAGTATTGATGCTTAGTTTCTAACACAAAGGCCTATCATTTTGAAGAGCAAAAATGATTATAGATTTCCCTAGTGTAAAAATCAAGAACCAAAACTATTTATGAAATATGGAGGGGGAGAAATCAAATAGACAAATATCATATTTTCCTCATTATCAAACAATCATATCGTAGGTTAAACATATATATATTCGTACATTAGTTTTATATTAACATACGGAAACAATATCTTTCTGAAACTTAAGAATCCCAATCTGTCTAAATTTGTTTTGAGAAATAAAAAATATTACGAGTAAATAATTGTAGGAAAACATAAAAAGTCCAAACAAGAAAACAACGGGAAATACTTTGTTTCAATTTATTAAAGAAAAAATTGTAATGAAAAAATAAATAGAAACAAAAACAAAAGTGGTGTTTGCCAAAAAAAAAAGAAAAAAAAGGAGAGAAAAACAAAACAAAAGTGGCAAAGAAAAGGAGTCGATCGCTCCCTCTATCTCTCATATCATTAAGATAGGGACTTCTCGAGAACTTACACAAAACGCAAAATTCACATGTTCTTCTCTTTTCTTTTTATTTTCGGAATATATATATATAAGTGAATCTACAACAAATGGTCAAGACTTCAACCAAAAACGGTACAAATACTGAAAAAGAGGGAAGCACATAATCTAAATGATTATTAATAGATATGGAAGAGAAAATCAATAAATTTAAAAGCAAAAAGATCTTCATGTTTCTCTGATTTTTTTTTTTTTTTTGAATTTTGCTCAGCCTTTTTTTGACAGCCCACCCTCCAACCAAACACTACGCGTAGATCATTCAACCAATTTGAATTAAATAAACATTTTAATTCAACATGTCGTAACGTTTCCATACTTGTTTACACGTGAAATGTTTTTTTTTCAAAAGATTTGCAAATAAGTCGATATATATCATGCAATTTGACCGAGAAAAATTGCCCTGACGAAATTTCGTATTTGACTTGCACAAACATTTTTCAAAAATCTATTACAACGAAATTATTCTTTCGGAAGTGAAAGATGCTTGTTTTTTCTTCATATAAATTGAATATACTTCTATATATCTTCGACATTTCCACATATTCTTGGGTCCAAAGTTCCATGCAGCATTCTTGCAAATTTCAACTCATAACTTTTGAAACTATATAACTACTTTTAAATTGATCATATGACTAAAAAGTCTGGTCAGATTTAAGATACTACTATATAACAATAATAATAATACTATGAGCCGTTTAAGAACTATCTACATATATCAAATATCATAATAGTGATGAAAATTACCCCACCAAAAATTAAAAAAAAAGAACAAGAGTAATTTGTGGGTTAACGTAAGAAAGAAACATACAGTTCTTCTCCTAGCCGTTCACAATCCTTTATGGGCTGATAATGGACTCTTCCCTCCTTGCACCAGCGTGACGCAGATTCTCTGCACAGAGGTTTACAATATAAGCAACAAATGTTTTAAAATTCAAAACATTGAAAAAAAAAACACTTGCCTCGATGCCTCTCAAGCTCTTCATAGAGTTCTTCTTTCCACTTCCGACGTATCTCTGAAAAACTGAGTATGGATTCAAAGAAGAAAACATCAACACTAAAGGGAAAAAAAAAACCAATATTAGGCTTTAAACCAGTATGTAATTGAGCACGAGCTAACTCACCAACGGCTATTAGTTACTCCCTTCTTGGTCGACTCGTTGACTTGACTTGGTTCAGTTCCTGGCTGCATCAATCTGCTTGTGTTCAGTGTACGTTTGGAGCTTTTGAGCGGGCTGGGCATAGCATCACTGATTGCTGAGAGTCTTCTGCTCGGAAGTCTTTTAGGTGACTTACTTATAGTTGGTAGGTTTGGTAAATTGTAGCTATTGGTGTCTCCAAGTGCACCTTGCGGTGTTCCTGGATTCATAGCATTGTGGAATTCTTCGAGCAGAGGGGTCTGCAACCTTTTCAAATCTTGAGCCTTGACAACAGTTAAAAAAAAGGAAGATTCAGATATTATCACAAAATCTCACTTTGGTAGCAGAGATGCATTTGAAATTTCTAGGTAGGCCAAGCCAAGAAGAGCCACAGTTGCAGACGAGATGATTAGGACTAGGAAGTAATGAAAATGGAAAAACTAGCAAAGCAGGCTAACCAGATTCCAGTGTCGCTATGCGCATGCGTTCAACATTGACCAAGTGTAGGACTGAACTAGTGGCTTAAAAGTTTCTAAGTTCCTATTTTTGCAGGTCTTTTAAGCCAAAATTTAGCTAATGAATCTGAGAAAACATGAAAAGTGCGTAACATTATCTTTAAAAAGGAATTACCTTCTCATCCAAAAATGATTTTATTTTCAACTCTGTGGCTTTATAATCGTCCTCTGCAACGGAAGAGCCACCAGCAAACGTTAAGCTGGTTTCCTCATCACATAGAACCCCAGATTTGAGTTCAGCAGCTTGGTAGGAAAGCATGTCAGATTTGCTTCTCAGCACTTCTGGGCTTTCATCAAACTTGCAAGACCAGTTATCCGTGGAATCACTCATGGGATTAAAACTCTGTTGAAAGTAAAAAAAATTTGTTGCCACTGTCAGTACAACTGCCACAACCAACAGACATTTGAAAATCTGGAAGATAGATTTATCACTTTGTTTAAATCGGTAGATTTTGTTAAAACATTGTTTCTGACAGATGCAATGTTGCAGAGATCATCCATATCGGTCTGAAAAAGGTCATCAGAGTCGCCATCTCGCCAACAGAATCCTGAGTTATTTGACTTTTCTGGGTATATAATGGAACTCCTCAAGCTTCCCAGTTCACAGACATCCTTCACGCCTGAACAGGTTGACCTCCTCATCAAAGAGTTTATTCTGGAACAATAGGGAAAGTGAAACAACAATTAAGAGATCAAAATCATGGATGGTAAGAAAATTAAACTAGAGCTGCAAAGAGAAAGAAACTTACGAACTCCCAACATTTATTCCTTGTGTGGCTATTGAGTTTCCGCATTCCTGATATATTTGAAAGGAGTTCAGAAGGTCTGAAGAACCAGAACAAAGATTACTGCATAATGTACTAACCGTAAGAGAATTACGGAAAGCTGGATGAGATTCCTGGTGCTCTCCAGTGACAAACGGGTGCTGCAAATGTTAAGCAGATGTCAGCAGTATAAGCAACAAAAAGTCACTTTTGTGTTGTGCCTAGAGAGTATGATTTCACAACTGTTGGAAATGAAGAAGATGTAAGATTCACAACACCTGAAGCAATTCGGATGCAGAGAGTCTCAAGCTTGGTTCCCTGAAAATGTAATAAATAGGACAATATAAATCCATGCTCTCTGGAAATGAAAAGGTGGACATTGTTCTTTACATGAGCTACCTCTAGATAAAAGACAGCAACAAACTGGGAAAAAAGACTTATGGCTTACTTGTGTAAGCATTTCAATAGAAAGTCTTTAGCCTCTGGTGAGAGGTCTTCTGGAATTGGAGGATGAGCTTTTGTTCTACCAATATGAAGGACAGCAGCAAACTGGAAAAAAAAAACTTATTAGTTCGTCATATGTATCAACAGTATTGGAAAGTGTTCTTCACCCAGTGGTTCTGTTTACCTGCTGATACTGCTCGCTCCAGGGAGGCTTCCCCGTTGCCATCTCAATCACAGTACACCCAACACTCCAGATATCAGCAGAGCTTCGGAATTAGGAAGGAGGTCAGAATGAAAGTTGCAATACACAGGGAAAAATAGATGAGGACCCGTTCCTACTACCCAGAACATGTATAATCTATCATCTTATGAGAAGTTACGAATCTAAAGAAAGTAGGAGATTGGGGAGAAGAGGATAACTAGTAGAGTATTTTCTAGAAATACTTACAAGCTATGACCAGTCTGGAGAATGACTTCAGGAGCCATCCAATATGGCGTTCCCTTCATAGATTTGGCACCGTTTACAGTAGCCTAGAAGCATAAAAATCTCAAGTTTTAGCTCTACTGAAGAGAGAGGAAACATATTGAAATATGATTGAAGAGAAAGAGAAGCGCAATCATACTAGCTCTACCACTTTCTTGGAAGCACCAAAATCTGCCAGTCGGATGCACCCTTTGTTATCGACCAAAATATTTGCCCCCTAGGAGAATGTGACAAGAGTTAAAAAGGACATTTGAGCAACCACAAGCACATCACATGTTGGAAAGAGGAAGATACCTTGATATCTCTATGCATGATCCCGTTTTTGTGAAGATACTCCAAACCAAGCAACAGCTGCTTCGTGTACATTATTATCACCTATTTAAAAAAGGTCAGCACAACATTCATCGCATGTGATGCTCAAACACAACGTTTAGCAAAGTTCAGGTATAGTCAGAACTTACTGGCTCAGGAAAAGATCCAAACTTTTCCAACAAAGATGATATTGATCCACCAGGAACAAATTCCATCAATATATTTAACGAATCACTTTCTCTTACAGTACCCAAGTACCTCTGAAAAATCAAGATAATTAGGGGAATGCATCTGGAACAGACATTAAAGATATGAAAAATAACTAGATGGATTTGCCTACTCACAACAATGTTTGGATGTGAAAGATTCTTAAGAAGTTGTACTTCTTCTTCAAGCTCTCGGATGTGACCCTAAAACAAGGATTCAAGAGTAGAGAAAAAAAAATTGTTACCAAAACGAGAACAGATTTACAGAAAATAGAAATTTAAAATCGGAAAGATAGAGTAGCACAGTGATGAAAACTCACCTGAGTCTTCTCCTTTGAAGCACTATTTGGAGCGATTAAAACCTAACATCATATAGGAAAGAAAAAAAAGGATCACAAATCAGAACGATAATTATAAAAAATAGCAATTGAAGTTAACCAGAATTACGAATTTCAAAATCAACCTGTTTAATTGCAAGAAGCTCGCCGGAATCGAGGTTCATTCCCATGTAAACCCTCCCAAAAGCACCACAACCGATTAATTCCCCTTTCCTCCACCGAATCGACGGCGCTTCTTCTTTTCTAGGAGCAGGAAGGCCTGGAGGCGGCTTAGTGAAGAGACCAATGCGAGAGCTACGAATACTGGAGTTAATCTTCCCGACGAATCCGCTAAGACCTCCGCCACTACTACCATCTTCTCCAGCCAAATACGACCGGCAAACTAAGGATCGGCGAACCGATCCGAGAATGTCCTGCATATGGAAAACCGAAGTGGTTCGTTGCGGCTGATGTGTAGAGATCAGTGAAGATGACTCATGGCTTCGTGATTTGCGGATTTAGGAAATTTCGAGGAGGGAAAGAGAAACTCGATCTGTTTTTCAAAATTAAAGACTAGTTTTTGTGATTTTCCAGATATCCAAAACACTACCCTTCCTTAATGGGCCTTAGTTATTGGGCCCTTCGCCTACGTAAGAATTGGAGCGCATGAAGTCCGCACGTGTCTTTTACGCAGATGATTGTGTCGGTCGTTGAATGATTTTGTCTATATTAATCAACCGGGGGACCTACCTCACCGACAAAATATTTAAAGACATCCTATTATGACATGCCATATGCTTCACAAGTTTAATTTAGGTGATGACCCTAATCTAATTTTTGTTATGTCATGGTATTAAGTTAAGTTTATATAGCCACTCCACAATGTAACCCATAAAATATTAAAAAAATGATAATAACTGTGATAAACAAAAATTGTTCTTGATATAATCTTAAAACATCTGTTGAAATCTCAATATAGGAAATTACAAAAGGAAAACATGAAGATTATCAAATAATTAACGAGACCAATACTAATGGTGAGGCCATTTGAATCATCATCATCCTTGGTAGCTGTAGAATAGCTTCCTTCTGGTGTGTTGGTAGTGAGAACCACAACGATCCAATCATCTTCTTTACCAATTCCCATCCCTGTAAATTTGGAATCGTTCAAACTCAACGAGTATTGCGTCTTGGTGAAGTTTGTGAGGACGAGGTTTGAATCTAAGCGAGGAACACATGCAGGCATAATCGAGCCGTCTCTCGTGTCAGAGACGTTTAAGTGGCATTTGGCTAGAATCTGAGGGTAATCAGCGAACTGTGGCTCGGTTCCAGGTACAGTGGCTGAGCCAGTGTCGTTGGTGCAAGGTTTGTTCTTGAATTGGTCAGCGATTTCGTCGGCTAGACATTCTGCGTTCTCGTTCTTGTTTAAGGTTGTAAGATTCTGTAATGTTCTGTAGCTGTTGATGCCTGTGAAAAGAGTGTCTTCTTCATTTACAACCCCAAAAACTCTGGTTAAAGTCTATATAATTTGCAGGAGCATATTCACAATCTCTATGTAATTAAAATAGTTAAAACACTTTTTTTTTTTAATATCAAGAAGAGTATCGGTGTACCTAAAGCAGATCAAGATGCAGGCTTAAAATTTATACTAAATATAACTTTTTCAAGATCGAGATCCAGGGGCGGACCCACACTTATTTTTTTTTTGGGTTGAAAATCAACTTTGAACCTATGAAAATTTTAGTTTTTTTTAGCCCATCTACTTTAAACCCATTAACTTATTCTTTAAAAAATTTTAGCAAGATCCAAAGCCCATTTTATTTTTTATATTTAATAAAAAGAAGAAGAAATTTAAAATAAAAAAACGTAAGAAAAAAAAAAAACCCTACACCTTACCCCACTTCTTCTTCTCCAACCCCATAAGTCACGTAAGTCTTCTTCTCCAATTGATTTTACTGATTTTACGTAATTGATTATTTGTTGATTGTACTTAAATCAAAATTGGCATAGATACTAAAATACTTATTATTTTTTGTTTGTTTTTTTTCAGCAGAAGAAGCAATGGAAAAGTTTTTAAAAAGAAAAGAACCATGTTCATCTAGTTTTAAATTAGATAATTTACCAAGAGATCCTGCCGATCGAAAAAGAATAGCAGACTATCATCCAAATCAAAGAGACGAGGTAATTCGCTGGTACTTAGCTAAAGGTCCTTACCAACCTCGAGGTCATAATTTTAAACAAATACCGATAGGAGGTGTAATGAAGAGATTTAATGTAGTTTGGTTTGATCAGTTTCCAGAGTAGTTAGAGTATAGTGTGAAGAAAGAAGCAGCTTTTTGTCTGTGTTGTCATTTGTTTAAGGATAATGTTGGTAAAGGCGTAAAAAATGATGCATGGAACATGGAAGGGTTCACTGGCTAGAATAAGTTTGAAAGAATTTCAACCCATGCGCAAGGTATTTTTCATAAGAATGCAGTCATGAAGTGTGAAAACTTAAGGAACCAAAGTCGGTCTATCAAGCATGCTTTGAATAAGCAAGATGATATTACGAAGAATGAGTATTGAGTTCGGTTGAATGGTTCGATTGATGTTTCTAGATATTTATTGCGACAAGGGTTACCTTTTCGTGGTCATGATGAGTCTGAAAACTCTGCAAATAGAGGAAATTTTGTGGAGCTTTTGAAATACACTGGAAAAAAGAAGTGAGTAAGGTTGTTTTAGAAAATGCTTCAGGAATAATCAAATGATGTCTCCAAAGATTCAGAAAGATATAGTAAACTGTTTTGCAGAAGAACTAGTCAAATATGTTCTTGAAGAGATTGGTCATGATGTTTTTGGTTTATTGGTGGACGAGTCAGCTAATGTTTCTGATAAAGAACAAATGGCAGTAGTGTTTCGATTTGTTGATAAAAGAGGGATGGTCAAAGAAAGATTCATGAGTATTACGCATGTGAGTGATACATCTTCCGCATCTTTGAAAGCTGCTATTGATTCTTTGTTTGCAAAATATGGACTGAGCATTAAAAAGTTGAGAGGACAAGGTTATGATGGAGCAAGCAATATAAGAGGTAAGTTCAATGGGCTAAAATCATTAATCTCGAAGGAAACCCCCATCAGCCTATTATGTTCATTGTTTTGCTCACCAACTTCAACTTGTTGTTGTAGCAGTTACAAAAAATATTTTGATGTTGGAGATTTTTTTGATATGATTTCTCTATTATTGAATATGGTGGGAGCTTCGTGCAAAAGAAAGGATATGATCTGAGAGAGTTATAAAAAAAAGATTGAGGAGAGAATTAGTAATGGTGAAATCAATACATGAACAGGGTTGAATCAAGAAGTTTCTCTTCAAAGACCAGGGAATACTCGTTGGAATTCCCACTATAAAACTCTATTGCGCTTGATTGAGTTATTTTCTTCTATTGTTGAGGTGCTCGAGTACATTGAGAATGAAAGCGTGGAAGACTTGAAAAGACGTCAAGCACATGGTATCATCAATTACATCCACAGCTTTGATTTTGTGTTTTATTTGCAAATGATGATACATCTTTTAGGACTCACAGAGAACTTGTCCATGGCGCTTCAAAGAAGAGATCAAGATATTTTGAATGCCATGTCATTGGTGAAATCGACAAAGAAACAACTTCAGAGGTTTATGGATGATGGATGGGATTCTCTCATGGTTAAAGTTTCTTCTTTTTGTGAGAAACATGATATTGAAAAGGTTGACATGGAGGAAGATTTTGTTGACTCAAAGAGACCAAGAAAATAGAGTATCAAATATGCATCACTATAAAGTCAATTGCTTGTATGCTTTTTTGGATTCTTTGCTTCAAGAGTTCAACGATCGCTTTAATGAGGTGAACACCTGAATTGCTTACTTGTCGCTTCTATCTCCTATTGATTCGTTCTCTGAGTTTGATAATTCAAAGTTATTACGGTTATCTAAGTTCTAGGTAAGATTTCACTTATGGAAAGTACATATCTCTTGGCGAGAATTAGATATATACATTGCTAGTGTTCGAAATGATGAAAGATTCTATCGATTTGAAGAATTTCGGGAGAACTTGCTCAGATATTTTGTGGAAACTCAAAACATATGTCACATCCTTTGGTGTATAGGCTTTTGAAGTTGGTTCGATTTTGCTGTTCTTCTGCATTTGTTGAAAGATGTTTTTCAGCAATGAAGATCGTGAAGACACATCGACGTAATCGGATTGGAGATCAGTTTTTGAATCATTGTTTAGTTTGTTTTATCGAGAAAGATGTATTCGAGATTATTACAAATGAGGTTGTGATGAAAAGATTTCAGAATATGAAAAAACGTAGAATGCTTTTGTTGAATGTTTTATATTTATATTAAAAGAAGATTTTTTTAGTTATATTTTGACCCCGGTAAAAAAAATTCCTGGGTCCGCCACTGTCGAGATCTAACGAAGTGCTATGAAGTGGAGTAGTGAACATATCCTATAAACTATAGGTTCCAGACCAGATCTAAGATCATAGCCTATGATGCATGGGGACGGCAATATGGACTACGTTCCCGTACCGGGGACGTCGGCGGAACGGCACGGAAATGTCCCCAAAATGTTTCTGCAAATCGGGGACGGTGAGGCGGTGGTGGGACGGTGAGGCAGTGATGGGGACGGCGTAACCGAAACGTTTCGGTAAAAACCATAATGTATTTTTGATGTATTTAAAACATGTATTTCTAATTTATTTATTAAAATAGAACAAAATTAAAACTTTTCACCTTCTAAATCGATCAAAACCCTTCTCGTCAATTTCTACGAATCATCCTCGTCAATCGGCGACGCGTAACAAATTCAATTTCCGCTTCGTCTAAAAGTGTAGAATTTGAGATCAGAATCAGTGAATCACTCAAACTCTTCTGGTAACTGTCTTGTTGAATCTCTTCAGTCTTCACAATGCTTTGATTTTCTTTGTGTAGAATTTGAGATCAGTTAGTTTCTGGAAAATTCTAGGTTTTTTTTGTTAATCGTTGTTAATTTTTGAAGTAATTACTTATTTGGTTCTAATTAGTAATATTGCAGAATGGGGAAAAGAGATAACTAAAATAAATTATTTGGTTCTAATTCGTAATATTGCAGAATTAAACTGTGGAATCTTTTAAGTAACAAAACTTTGGGGATTTGATTGCAAATAGTAGAATAGTTACAGTATTTGATAATATTTTATTTTTGTTTTTCCACTGTCGATTGTATTTGATGGTGCAACTTTATGCATGTGTATGTGTTTTATGGAATCTTCTCTTTTAAAATCTGATTGTTAAGAACGTGACCAAATATAATATGACAACAATCTACGTCTTTTATCAAGGAACTCCAATTAATATAAAGATGAAAAAACCAAGATGTGGAATGTTGGTGGCGATACATTTAATTCTATGGGGATGTGGGAATTTTGGAGTTTGCGGAGGGTTTTTATTTTTATGTTGTGACTAATGACTATCTTTCTTTCTTAAACTTATAGATATTTTGCTTATATTATTGTTGTTGTACTCATGCCGTACCCGTTTCCTAAAAATTTTGAATTTTCCGTTTCCTGTCCCCGTGCCGTCCCCGTTTCCTGTCCCCGTAACCTAGATCATAGCCAAACACTGTGAAAATCCCATTAATCAGAGGATTGGTACGGAGAGAGAGAATCTCAAGAACAAGAAAATAATGGAGGATGGAGAGAGAGAGAGAGGAAGTTACCGGTGTCGCCAAAGACAGGACGATTGTGGAAGAGAATGATGATGGAGAGAAGGAGAAGTGGAAGCTTGAGAATCGCCATTGAAACTGATTCAAGAGCTCTCTACTGATATTTTTATGGCAATGGCTTTTATTTATTGATAAAGAAAGAGTGAGAAATGGTTACTTCGCTTTTACTCTTTGAGAGTTGTTTGATTCTGTTGTGCTTTTCTTGTCCGCTCGATTTTGACGTTGCGCCGACCATTTAAGGCCATTATTAACTACTTCGCCTCGTCCCTTCTAATCCTATACGGCGTCGTTTCTAAGCCTTTGTAAAAGGCAATTATTTGACAACGAAGTTTTTATTTCATGTTGGAGATCTTCAATTTGGATAAAAGCTAATTTTGTTTAAACCAAATTTAGCGAGGGAAAAATCAGAATTTACCTGCAGCACATATAAATTCACTTACGAAACTGAATGAAGTTGTAGAAAATTCAAAGATTAACTGATTTGTTATTACAAAACATCTACCGTAAGTACCAAGATGTGATCACAATACCCAAAAGAAAACAAAATCAAACAAAACAAATAGAAGTATCAAAGTCACTTACTCCATAACTGCAATTCCACCTACAGCTTTGATCTTCGCTATGATTTCATTAGCTTCTTCCTTTGTCACTCCTTGTTTAAGCACGGCAGAACCTTTCTCCACAAGCTCTTTCGCTTCCTTCAGACCCAAACTAGTGAATGTTCTCACTTCTTTTATCACTTTGATCTTAGCAGCTGCATCAAACTTCTCCAATTTCACATCGAACGTCGTCTTCTCCTTCTTCTCCTCTGCTTTTCCGGTTCCAGCATCTTGTTTTGCTCCAATACTCATGCCTCCCGTTGAAACCATCAGTTGTTTTGGAAGCCTCAGGTGTTCATTGAGTGCAGGACCAATTTGTTTCTGCTCTTCTGGAGATAACGCAGCTATACGCTCAGCTAGCTCCACGATTTTGTTTGAAGGTTGGGGTCTAGGACCATAGGGATCATAAACTGATGGGTATTTGTACTTCTTAGGTTTAGATTTCGATACAGAATCTTGCTGCAAGAAACGCACTTGCACAGACCAGATTACTTTGGGTTGACATGTGCGAGAAGAAACGTTTCTGACAAGTGAAATAAGCTTCATGACTATATTATTCCTCTGCTACCACACAAACATCAACCAAAGATCATTTCATGTAACCAAAACAAAGTGTTGCTCTGTCTCAAAAGCTCCCCTGTGTACAGAATGAGAGTGATTAGGCAATGATCTGATGAAAAGAGTGCTTAACTAGATAAACAATCTCAACAACAGATTCGTATTGTATCAATTTAAGCTCAAAGGTTTAATCTTTGAAGATGAAATGAATAAATCATATTTTACTAAGACCAGTGGAGCAAAATGGTGAATTACAAAGGATGATTTCGGAAGTAAGAAGAGATTCAGAGTCAATGGCGCTAGGAGCCTGAAAAATCAATTTGATTTAGCGACTCGTATCAGATTCGATAGTCTTAAAAGAAAAGTGGTTCAAATCTATAATACTCAGTGATCCATTCCCAAAGATCAAAACCCTAGCAAGTTCACGAGTTGTCACAGTTCCGAAATCAAACAATGGGATCCATGAATTATAGAGATATGATCTGAAAATGAGAGTTGTAAAACCCGGAGAACAAGATAAGAAAGAGGGATAAAGCTTACCTCCGGCAAGCTTCGCCGGCTCTGAGTAGATGATGCAGTGAGAGACGGAGATGAGTCGCGAGAGGGTTTAGGGTGAAACATTTCTCTCTATTTGGGCTCCAAATTACTTATACATCTGGGCTAAGCCCAATAATGATCTCATCAACGTAAATTTGCTAACTAAATCAAGCTTTTCAAATTAGGAAGAAAATTTGCAATATTATTGGACAGAAAAACTATACCAACGAAAATACCAAAAGATTTAAACTACTAATATAAGCGCCATGTGTCAAAGAAAAGCAGCTCTTGTTGGTTTTCTTTTGAAGTAAAGTTTCTGTCCTTGTGTCTTAGCATTGATTAAATCACGAATGACCATATTTTTTATATTATATAAGCCATGGCCTATGTCAATTTTCTTGCTTACTTTTCGTGACATTTGTAGTGTTTATTCTAGGGATTCCTTTGTGAAAAACCGAGTCTTGCTTTCAAAATCGAGTTCCCCACTAGAAGATAATTTATTTTTCATAATTAACTTAGGCAAAAATGATGTGTTGAAAGTTCAGCTTTTCGATTCACAACAAAGATTATTATTTTGTAGCTCGTGTGGTCCGTCAAGGCACTAATAATGCAACACGACGTGTTCGACGCTTGTCACTTTTTAGCCTTTTTTATTGCATTTACACATGGATAAGCTTCATGATTATTTCGAAATGAATATTTATTCGGTCTATTGATTCCTAGGTCACAGTGGTCCAGATTTCAAATGTATCATCCTTGATAACTACTTTGGGATTATGTCCACTTAAATGGTTGGCCTCGTAATTCGTCCAATGTTTAATTAGGATTTAGGAGGATCCATCACGTAATCCCAGATTAGTAGTACTAGATATATTTTCTGATTTGCAAATAAATTTGAAAAACCTTAGACAGCTTAAAGTTATGATTTACAGTAATTTTGTATAGTTAAAAGTCTGAACTTAACCCTTTAATCAAATTCTTTTTTTTTTTTTTAAGTCTGAACTTCAGATCGGAAATGCAAAATAGATTGATTCCAATTTAAATGGGGGAGTCAACTATTACAGCCAAAAACAAAGCCTTTGTGATACAATGTTTTTTTTCTTTTTTTCTTTTGGGTTGAAGTATATAGCCATTAGCCCATGAGAATTACACGAATCGCTAAAAAGGAATAGTGGATTCTATATTACTCACTTCGTAAAACAGACTTTTTTTCTTTTCTTTTTTTTGGTCAAACCGTAAAACAGACTATTTATATTGTTTCTTCACGCATTTTCTATTTTTCTTGCAAGATTGCCCGAAAAATGAATCATGTGTATATTATAAATTTGGCTGGATTCTAAAGCATTAATTGAGAAACCGGAACTCCGGAAGTATCAAAATCGGAAAGTTATTCTTAAATTTTAAATAGATAAACTATTTTATTGTAAGTGGCCCTTTAGTGGATAACTGGATATATAATATGTTGTTGTTTTTGTTAGACTAATTTTTCATGTGCAATCATTGTAACTTATAACTTTCCAAGGTACAGAGGATATGCCACATTACTTATACAAGAATTAACCTTAAGTCATATGAAGTCGTATCAGATTCCCTAGTCCAGCGTAAGTCGAAGTGGTTCGTTGGCTGATGTGTAGAGATCAGTGAAGATGACACATGGCTTCGTGATGTGCGGATTTAGGAAATTTCGAGGAGGGACTAATCTAATTTTATGTCATGATCTTAATTTAAGGTTAAATAGCCACTCCACAATGTAACCAAGAAAATATTTTAAAATTATAGTAACGGCGATAACAAAAATTGTAGATATATATATATATATATATATACTACAACTAAATGAAACTTAACAAAATTATATTAAAAAGGAAGTTAGTCCTGCGCAATAATCTAGTTTAATAAATTCATCAAATTAACTTGCATTCACGCAAAGAAGTTGAATGAAAACAAGTGAAAGAGTATAAAGTAGTTGATGGAAAGTTAAAGAGCATGTCTTGGAAAAGGAAACATAAAAAAAGAGTATTATAAGAACAATATCGTGACGACAAAAAAAAACAAGATCGAATATCAACATCTGAAGAGAAAGCAAAATTCAAATTAATGGAAAACTCAAGAAAAATATTAAACAACATGGTAGCTATAATAACCGGAGGAGCAAGAGGGATCGGAGCGGCCACGGCGAGGCTGTTCACGGAGAACGGCGCGTATGTGATAGTGGCAGACATTTTAGACAAGGAAGGGATCAAGGTAGCAGAATCAATTGGTGGGTGTTACGTTCATTGTGACGTGTCGAAGGAGGCTGACGTGGAGGCGGCGGTGGAGGTGGCAATTAAAAAAAAAACCGACTTGATGATATCATGTTCAATAACGCCGGGATGACTTTCAACGAAGGAAGCATCCTCGAGATGGACGCGGACATGGTGAAAAAGTTAATCTCAGTTAACGTTAATGGTGTCTTGCATGGTATCAAACATGCTGCTAAAGCCATGATCAAAGGTACACCATTCGATTTGGTGTGATACGGTTTTGATAATAAACTAAGAAAGTTATGTTTGATTTGATGGTTTTGTATCATAAATTTATGTAAAAACGAGAAGCCTCGGGGGGGAGGAGGAGGGTCGATAATATGCACTTCGAGTTCAGCCGGGATAATGGGAGGACTTGGAGGGCACGCGTATACGCTTTCCAAAGGAGCCATCAACGGTCTGGTGAGGACAACAGCGTGCGAGCTCGGCTCTTACGGCATCCGTGTGAACAGCATCTCTCCTCATGGAGTTCCCACTGACATGTTGGTACTTGCGTACCGTAAGTACCTTAACAATGACACAGTCGACGTGGCTGAGGTCACCGAAATTGTGGCAGAGAAAGGAAGTTTGCTGGCCGGAAGGGCCGGCACTGTGGAGGACGTCGCTCAAGCAGCTTTGTTTCTTGCAAGCCAAGAATCGTCAGGGTTCGTTACCGGACATAACCTGGTTATTGATGGTGGTTATACGTCTGCCACTGGGACCATGAGATTTATCTACAACTAGATTTCCTTTTCAAAGTTTCCATAATTTAGCTATGTTCATTGTTGTTAATTGCTTAACAAACCACCGATCAGACCCTATAAGATCATCCCCATCCGTTAAAATTCTCTTTAGAGTATCTCACATATACATATAATATTAATAATTTTTCCATATTAGTTTTTGAAAGTATCTTAAATGAGAGAATTCATTCTCGTTCTATCTCTCTATCTTTCTTTCTTTATTTAATGTTTAGATGCTCTCTTAGAAACCATATGAATATGCTGTAAGTTCAAGTTTTGTGTAGACATTAATTAAGATATATATTTTTAGTAGCAAATAGCTTGGTAACCAAACAATTAATTTACAAAAGAATAATTTTTAAAAACATAGATAAATAATCATGAACCTTATCATTAATGTTAAAGGATAAATGGTGATGAAATTATCTCTATGGATAATCATTAATTTTCCAATATTATCACAACAGATTTCAAACCACCTATTCTTACAAAATTTCTACTTGTATAATGGTTTTAAAAATTTCGAATTATTTCTCTTCTCTAGTTTGTCACGATAGCTAAGGTAATAAGCATGTATTGTTTGACATATTTAGATAAGGATAATTGTTTATAGAGTTGGAATGATCCGCTGGACATGTTCGGATCAAACTTATTTTCAGTTGGAACTTGGAAGAATTAGATCTGTCCTAAAATGACTTCCGCCCCCGTGACCTTAAAGTCAGACGGTGCTTCTTCCACGTTCACCGCCTTGACCTTACCGTTTTCTACATAAGCCGACCATCTGCACCACAAGGCCAACCAATATGTAAGATGATCAATGGTTGAGGGATATGAATTTTCTAGAAATGGACTTGTCAGTGGTTTACCTCTCAGAACGAGGCCCAAGCAACGCAGCAGAGAGATCTTTGTCTAGCCCCAAGCTTTTATGGAATTTCCCATCAAAATCTCCATAAAACTCAATCTGGTATGAGAAATGTTCAAGATCATCACATTAAGTTATTCTGTTAGCAGGTAACGTTATCCGAACAAATATATATTCTTTAGGTGCAATGACAAAGCAAAGGAACGAAGAGCAAACCTCGAATATCAACTATTTCTTATGAGGGAAGTCGTTCTAAACATGGAATCAAATCGTTTTATCATCAATGGAAGTGAATGTAAGCTTTAGACTTTAACAATTTGTGAAAACAATAGAGTAATACAGTCCTATCTATAACAGACAGATTAATATCATGATGTCAACAAGAGTTACATCCTAAAAGAAGTTAGAAGATTCCTAAATGATCCATCTGCACCACTCAAAACTCTTAGACAACAAAACCAGTAACCGAGTAATATATATACGTTAGTTATGTTGCAAAATCAAGTTTTCTGAAACGATAACCAGCAATAACCTCGGATCAAAGAACAAAGCTAGGAACCACAAAAAGCAATGGACTTACTGCATCTTTGGCATTAAGCTTCTCTGCCCAACCATTGATAGCATAGGGATCATTAACAGAGACACAGATAACAGAATCAATGCCTTTGGCCTTAAACTTTTCAATGTGGCTCTTGAAGCTAGGCACATGCTGCTGTGAACAAACTCCCGTGTAAGCCCCCTGCATACAGAAAACGCATATTCCGGCACAACATCAGATCTCAAAAACACGATCAAGACATGTGAAAGATGAAAATATAGTAATAATCTTACAGGGAGTCCAAAGATCACGACTTTCTTCCCCTGAAACAAGACCCACATAAATTTTGTCAGAAATTGAAATTACCCATTCGAATCGAAACTGTAGAAAAGAAAGATTCTACCTTGAAGATATCTGACAATGGTGTGGTGGAGAATTTGGAGGAAACACCTTCGTCCCAGCTGCGAGCTTTCTGGAGAGAAACGCCAGGCGCCGCCGAGGTTATGTCAGTGCCCTCCGCGAGCTTAGAGAACCACCTCGAGGAAACTCCGATCCGGCTACTATTTGCGGCCGATCTTATTGCCGATAAATTTCTGAGCTTTAGAATAGACATCGCCATCGCTGAAAATGAGACCGAGACCTGTTCTTGCTTCCTTCGATTACTGTAGAAGTGTCGTTTATGGAATTCTTAAAGGCTTATCTGAGGAAACATTTTGCCGTTTGGTGACAAACGAATCAAACTGCACGCTGTTTAAAGGCCTTCAGGAGAGAACACACACGTTTAGTTTAAAACATCTGAAATTTGGTTTTAAACTGTGTTATGCATGCGCCTATGTTGCTTCATCTCGACTTCTTTCGAAAACATCAAATTGTGAAATACATTCACTTCTTAAGTAAGTCATAAGAGTGTGTGGCCAATACATACACATGAGTTCTTTAACTCCTTCATAAAAGAAAAGAAAAAAATTCTTGTAAGACCGGCATGAATCTTGATGAATTACGACAAAACTATCAGTAACGTCGAGAATCTGAATTGGATAATCGACTAGCCGGCGTGGTAGCAAACTGAGATACTCCAATTTGAGAAGAAGGTTTTAAGTAGCCATCAACGGTTTCAGCTTCTGCCAAAAAGACTTCAAGAAACATTGCCGGGCTCTCTGAAATTACAAAAGAGAAGCAAAATTAGAATAGCGATATGCCAATATAGCAATCAAAAGCAAATACTATTTAATGACAAAACGAACAACTTGATTGCATTAGGCACTTACTTTTTGGTTTTGGTTTTGGTTTTGCTCCATTTTTCAATTGCTTTATACCAGTCCCATTGGAAAAAGAGAGCTGTTAATCTTATAGGCCCTGCGGTTATAACTTCAAGAAAAGCAAGCCAAAATGATCTCTGAGGAGACATGCCGGTTGTGGCAAGAGACAGTAAGAACCCCTCAAAGTTGCATGCAACAGTGAACTTTCCTGCTTTGACGCCATCCATAGCTTTTTTGGCTACTTGTTCTGTTTTCATTGAACCAGAAGACGCAGCTATTATGGCAGTGACCTCAGGTCTGCTCTTCTGTTCTGAGGAAGCAAAACAATGAAAATCAAATAAACTCATATCATGATCTTCAACTTCATAATATTAACCAAGGAACTCAGAACATCAGTCTCATAGACACCCCAAAAAAAAAAGTCTTATATGAAATTGTTAAATGCTATTGGAAGATAAATACATCCCCTTATGCATCCATTATTCTATTCTAAACAGTATCGCAGTCAGTACTCAGTATTTAACTCATCACTCTATCAATTTCTCCTTGATAGAGTATAGAATTATTCAGAGCAGATAAAGGCACAGCTTTGATGTCATAATAACAAATTAGATAAATAATGGTTTAATATCTACATATCTCCCAACCATATAATACACCCTGATGTAGTAGTCTGTCTCCAACTCTTTTAAGCATTTAATTGCCTTAGCATAAGGCAACTCATTAGTGGCAGTACCTAATACTCTATGCATACATAATGAACATACAATTAAAGCTTCTCATGATATTGTATTAACCTTCTTCAAAACCGGGTGTGTCAGTATCAGGAGGGAAAATAAGAGTGACATGAATGTCATCAGCAATAACTTCTTGTTGCAATGCTTGTGCTAAACCCTGAAGCCCAAACTTGCTTGCTGAATATGCAGCATAACCATAGATACCCACCTGCAAAAATTTTAAAACATCCTTCATCAACCTATATGTGAATTCAAAGATTTGATTTAGCAATTCTAATATTTTGTAAATGTTTAAGAGACGAACCTGACCGGCTTGAGAGGAGACGAGAGTAATGGAGGCAGCTCCACGATCTTTCCTTGCTTTCATGGCGGGTAAAGCAGCTTTAATCACATTGAAGCTCCCTATAAGATTCACGTCAATCGTGAATTTGATATCCTCTGGACTATGATTCACAAGCTCCTTCGCCACAAACACACCTTGATTAACAATCAACACATCGATCGGTCCTGATTCTTCAATCGCCTTACATACGCCGTCGTAATCACGAACGTCGGCGGAGTAAGTGGCGACTTCGACGCCCGTGGCGAGCTTGATAGATTGCTTAGCTTCCTCGAGTTTTCCAGCGGATCGGGCGAGGATGGATACGCGAGCTCCCTCTGAAGCGGCGTGTTGGGCGAGAGCAAGACCGATGCCGCTAGATCCGCCGGTGACGAAGACGTGACGAGACTTGATAGGGATCCTGATGGGGCGAGGACGAACGATTAGGGCTAAGATAGCGAGAAGTGAGAGTGGGAAAAATGGAATGAGAAAGTAAAGGAAGAGATGATAGATTGCCGCCATGGATCTCGTGACAAAGCTCTCTTTCGGCGATGTGAAGCTCCGTCATTCATTCACCTGAGAAAAACAAAAATAAATACGACAAGACCACCGAACCAAATATTCGGTTCAAGGATTACTATCTGAACCGGCCGTTTCAATTTTGTAACTTTGTTTCCTAAATTGGTTTATAATGATTTAATCAATAAAATAATTAGCACTAATAATCACCTTATTTGTTGTGGTAAATTCAGACTTATATCACACAGTTTTTATGAAAAAGATAAATAAATAATGATATTGTTTTGTGAAAGTTCTGAAATTAATTTTCACAAGAGTGATACGTGACTACGTGTGTTAGAGTTCGTACTATGCAACTTGTAAGAAACAGATTTTGAGTAATACTTTCACATATGGGTGGTGGTTAGTCTTATTTGACATTTAATATTAATATAAAAAGAATACAGCTAGTTGACAGAAAATATACAGCTCTGTCTCTGCTCCATATAATTGTCTAAAGACTCTAAACTGTGATTTTTGTTTCCACTAAAAAATTATTATATGAAAGAATATACATATATTTCCGTGTTTGTTTAATTAAATGTACTAAGATAATAAAATAGAAAGGGAAACCAAAAAAAAAGTGATGGGCATGTTGGCATGTGGGTGTGAGTCTGTGACAGTCTTTTTCCACTTTAGATCTGACTTTGTCTATTCAAACATTGTTGCCAACATAACAGTAACTCTGTAAATGTGAGGTCCCAAAGATTATTGATTGGTTCTAGACCTGACCTGGAAGATTTTCCAATCTCTCATGAGACTTGTCCTCATCCAGATTAATTCCTCCATTAATTGAATCCTAATTACTGATTTGATCATCTACGACTAATTTCGTTTGTGGTTATTTTTCATAAAAATAATAATTAGAGAAATTGATATGGTAACAGTGGGTGAATTAATCTCTGTAAACAGTTGCATAAATCACACCAAGTCCCTTTAGATTGATGATTTCTCCTTCATTCTTATTATTTTGCTGATTTTACAATCATAAATTTTTTATAAATATCAATAATCAATTATATATATATATATATGAATTAATGACGCAAATCCATGTTTTTGAATCTCTTGATTGACTAAGTGAAGAGAGATGCTGCATCTCTGTAGGTTCTTCTTATGTTAGTAGAAGCGTGGTGAAGGGTGATGCTTTCTTGATTGTTGTTGAGAGTTGTGGAGTTGTTGTTGTCGTGAACATGATGAGGATACTGTTGCTTGGGAATGAAGGAACCGAGTCTCCCTTGCTTCTTCTGATGAGGATGATTAGGTTTCTTTCTTGGCTGAGAACATCTTGGGATGAATACTCCTGTTCCTTTGCTCTCTCTTAAGTTGTAATTCATCTGCTCATGGTACATCATATATGGTGTTGCCGACGTTTGGTAGTTTCCTCTGAACAATACCTGTTTTGATTTCAGAGATCAACATCACAATCAATCACTAACCAATCAAGAGAGAGAGAGAGAGAGTTAAATTTGGACAAACCTGGAAAGAGACAGCAGAGGAAAGTGAAATAGGGTTATGTTCATCTTCATCTGTGATTAAGAGATTGATTTGCTTGCTTATGTCTGCAAAGAAGACATCATCATCAATCTCAACCTCCACAGCCACTTCCATAGCCATATATCTATAGTCTTAGTTAGCCTTTTGTTGTCTGTAGAAAGAAGTGTTTTAAAAAAAAATATTGGTCAAGTGGAGTTGTGAGGGGGAATGTTCAAAGAGTGGGCATAAATAGGCAAGAGATTGGGGTTTAAGAGAGAGAGGGTAGAGAGAGAAGTGCATGTGGGAGAGTGGGGCCAAAGTAAGGATTGAAGAAATGTAATCTAATCTGGCAAAAAAAGTAAATCGCTACACACAAATGGATTATCAAGGAAGGCTTGTGCAATGATGTTGTATCTACTACTGCAAATCCTAAGGATATTGAATCAAAAAGCTCACAACTCACAACAAGAACAAAACACCCGTATCTATCTCAAATTTATTTATTTTAGTACACATAATAACACTATTATATTTCATCCACAAAACCCATCCCTCTCACTCTCATCTCTCCCTAAATCAAAATACCTTTTCTTGTATGGCTCTAAGTTCATAGTTTCAATTATCTCCACTAAAGATGGAACTCCTAACTACCTTATCCAATGACTTTCTAAGTCAATACCATCAGAAAATATAAAAAGCATATATATATATATATATATATATATATTATGATCGTTAACAATATTCCAATATATTTGTTATAAATATTCAATATCTATATCACAAAATCATTTGTCAAATCTATAGATTTAAAAATAAATATATTCTTCAGCAAAGTATAAATAAGAAAGCAAGAAAATAGTAGTGTTAATAGATAGCTTTTCCAAGCGATAATTTTTCAAATACTACACAAAAAGTTGATCCATTTAAAATATTTTCAAGAAAGAAAATCCAATAATTGTAAACTCTTGTTTTAGTTTTAGAACACACCGTCTGAAAACCTTGATATTGCATGGTTGCTCCACATACTAAGATTCAGCCATTTGCATTTACATTCATTAAAAAACGAGAGCACATGTCCACGATGGGGTGACCTATGCATATGCCAAACTATATGGAACCGTGGGGTCACATTTGATATGTTTTAACTATTTATCGACATTCGACATGTTATGAGAATAAAGTCGGAACCTTTATTTAGCTTTTCAAGGAAATACGTTGATTTTTCGTTGTTAACCTCGTGAAGAACATATGTTCAACCCCGCGTCAACGAATATCATTGACCTAGCTGATCTAAACGTGTCGGTTATCGAACAATTAACTAGTATACTAAAAATTTTTTTGTATAGCTTATCACTAATAATTCAAATGACTAAGAAAACATTGTTACATAGCAGAGAAGAGTAGTAGCATCATCTGATGTTTTGAATTGGTGGATTTAGTCAATGTAGTTGGTTATGCAACCAAAACCGTGTTTATTGCAGTTGGTTATGTAACAAAAGTTAGTATTACGAAAATTCACCGGTGAGCCGCATTTGAAGTGGACATTAGGAATATGGATTTTTGGAGATAGGAAAAAAGAAGAAAACAAAGAAGAATCTATCTCCATGATATGATTTGGTTGGAGTCTTGTAGATACTCTTTTATGGAAGTGGGGTCACACACACCGTTCAAGTTGGTTATTTTGAACTACGACTCCGGGTCAAGATCTTATCAGTTATGTTTTCCATTTCTATATCACACAATAATTTTCTTACACTATATATTTCAAACATTTAAAATAATTCATTGTTATGTTTTGGATTTCAGAATCTAGACTAATCTCTTAAATTTACAGTCGACATGTTAATTATCTATGACAACTAAATTATTATAACACTGAAAATATGTTTATTGATAAATGACATCAATTAACTAGTGATCATTATTGAAACTGAAACGGTTACTTGATTCCAACTCAAAACTAGTGTACGTATATACATATATCGTATAATACAATGAGAGAAACTTATCTGAATTTGGATGTGATTTCATCATTTACACCCACATAAATATTTAAAAGGGCAAATAATAGAAGACCACAAGGTTTTATAAAGATAAGCTACGTTACCCTACACCTACACTTTGAACTTGCAAACTTCCCGGGATAAGGTACGAAAAATCAAACCCAAACCAATTTTAACCGAACTAAACCAAATTTCAGATCCAGGTGAACTAAAGTTTATCCTTAAGTTTACTTCATGATCCTCTAGTGACCAAAGAAATAATGAGAGAAGAGTAAACTATTCGAGAAGAGAATTTACAATCATAGATTCTCTCACGAGCTTCTTGCTAAGGCTCATGTCGTGTCACAATCGCCGACTTGGGATTTTTTTGCCTCACCGACTTGTCTTTTTATGAATCATAATGACTCGATTCACTCAAATCATGATTATTATTATAATAATATAATTATACGGAAAGAAAAAACCTAAAACTTATCCATAAAAAAGACTTTATCGTGTGTCTCTGCATTTAATGAACAGCAAGCAATATAATCACAATGGCACAACAAACACTCTTTTTGAAGTAGTTAGTGATCGACTAGGGTAAGGATGTTGAGCCGGTGGAAGATCGTGTGGTTGATGTTGAGTTGAAATTAATAAAATTTAAGTGTATGTTGTATGGTTTGAGTTTTAAAAGATATTTTGTTAGCAGTGAAAGCGAACCAAAACAAAAAAGATAATAAATAAAATATTTAATTAATAGTTTTGTTTGTAGTATATTCCGTCTATCGGTCTATATTATTAAATTTAAATAATTGTCTTTCATGAATTTAGTTTATTCGGTTAACTGGTTTATTGGGTTTAGTTGTACAGATCCGGATTCGGTTCGGTTGATCTGGAATGAAAATATAAAAATATGGTTAGATGTTAAAGTGATAAATTTTGGTTTGGTTCAGTTATCGCTTCTAAAGTAAACACTTAAAGATTATAGTCGTTGTAAATTGCTATCATAAGTTTTTTTTTATGGCTTTTTAAATAGAAGTTGAAAATTGCAACTTTTGGAATATAGTTATTATTGTATTCCAAACAAAGTTTCTTGATCTAGCTTTTGAATACAAACACATATGCACGTCACACGTAAAAGAAATGCCTTTTTCAACAAAAGAAAGTGGCCAGACGTGCACTCGTTACCTCGAACCTCATAAGATTATCAGACACAGATCAACATGATCTAGACAATATCCATCTTTGTTCTTCTTGTAATCGGTTCACATCTTCAATGTTTAAGACCAAATCATGTCAAACCAAAATCCATTCGTCTAAATTCGAACGTTAACCCAACGAGATATCTCCAAAATTTAATCTTTAAGTGGATCCTATGATAAATTTAAAGTTTTGGGTTAGGCCCAAACTAAAAGATCCATTATCATCTTTCTTTTTTGCAATCACATCTGTTGCTTTTAGATAATTGCATAAACTTCCCTTATATTTATAATTTTATTCTCTTTGCCCGTTTTCCCATAAGTAAACGGCCCAGACAAAAACCGAAATTACATATTTATCTAGTCTTTGGTATGAGGTAACCCAATCTATATATTTTGAAACTTGGAGAATCATATTCGTTTTTCATCTTTACAACCAGAGATTAAGATTATCAACCTAATTATATATCCCTACCCAATTAACCTAATCCCCCAATCAAGAAATTCCCAAACCCTTTTTGATCTTCAAGCTCAGCATTTTCAAAAAAACGCCAACTTCAGAAGAAACAAGAGCTTGTTGTTTCCTTGTTCTGTCCACAGCGTCACGATATTGTAACGTTTCCTGTACTATTTGATTCTTCAACTCTTCTAAAAGACGACGAAGAAGCTTCTTGTTTCATAAACAACGCATAGAGGAGCTCGTTCCACGTGTCAGGAACACCCGGAAGACACCAGTGGCTACAGTCTTGGCGATGAAGCGGCGCAGGACCAAGCGGACCGAGATAGTAAATCGATGGGTGACCATCTTTTCTCAGAGCAGCCATTGCCGTTATGTTCAACATTTTCATTTTAACAGTCTCTGATCTGTTTGAGTAATGTGACAACACATCTCCAAGGATCTTTAGCTGTTCCCATGTCTCTGATGAAACCAATGAGGTTCCAATCTCAGGCAATGTCTCCATGTGACATGTTCCTCCTGTTTTCCAATCTCCCCCCCTGCTTCATAAGATCATAAGATCCAAACCGAGTCAATACAAATGACTACTACAAGCGATTGAATTTTAATCGAGTTGTAAACAGTACAAACCTGAAATGCACAGGGGCGAAAGTGCGAAAGAAGACTTGAGATTTGTTTGAATCGACCTCGGTTTGTACCCATTCCACAACTGTCTTCATAGCTCGCTTATACGCATCATCTACATTCATCTTCAATTTCACTTCTCCTTCTTGAAAGTAACATCCCCTGTTAGTAACAACATTCAAGATTTGGTCATTGGAATCAAAAATCAGCAAGTGATTGATGAGACATCGAACTCGAACTTACATTCTAATAGTTTTCCCGTAGTTCCACCAATGTCCGGTATTGAACACTAATAAGTCTGCATCTCTCCATTTGCTTGAAGTCCAATCCATAGTGTCGAGTTTCAAAGTTGTCTTAACCTTTTCAGGTGATCTAATCGGAGGTCTGCCTTGAGGAACCAAAAATGGAGATCTGTAGTATTCCACTGTGCAATTGTAGTCCTCAAATTTGAACACCAAGAACCCTCTGTGCTTTGTGATGGGACTTCCATTCACTTCGTAAACCGAGCTCTCGTTCTTGACTGCAGAAGATAGTAGACAAAGAAGAGACTCCCACTGGTTTCTTCCTATTGAGTCTCCAACAAACACTAGCCGCTTGTCCCGGAGTTTCTCTAGCATCAGTTTAGCTTCAAATCTGATTCATTTTTACATAATTCAAAACAGAGAAAAAAGAGTCAGCTAAGTACTAACTGTCTTCAAATACCAAACTGAATTCATAAGAGTTAATAAGGTTTTTAGTTCCCTTTATCCTAACTATTCCACGGAACCAAACTATCGGGTTGGACTGATGTGCACACATGTTATTAGGCAACCAATCCTTTCTTTTAAAAATCCAATTCATTTCAGAGGTTCATATAATACAAAAAGCCTTAAATAAACAAATAAAAAAGGAATACACACATTGAAAGGTGAAGAAATAGCTGTTTGATGTAAATGGGAAATGGAAGAAGAAGAAGAAGAAAAAGGGACCATATAAAAGATCAAATCAAGAGAAGAGAACAAAAAGTTACTGGCTTTAATAGCTACAGATGATGACTGGTTCACGAGATAAAAGAGAGCTGACCCCAGATTGTGCTTATCTTAAGGCCGTAACTTGCGGCAAAACTGGAGAAGAGACCATTGAAAACGACGCATAGCGGAAAGCAACAAAACTTTAAAAACCTCCGACTTCTCTTCTCCATAGACCAAAGATTTGATCAATCTCAAGTTCTCAACCCACAAAAACCTTTTGATTTGCTGAACCAAAATCCTCCTTGCAATAAGAAAACATGATTTCATTTGTAAACCCAAAGACAGAAACTGCGCAGAACACAGAACAAACTTAAGAAGCTCTGATTCATTTCTCTAAGATTCACTGTTCAAAATCTAATTATTAGGAGACCAAACATGAATTGCAACAAGAGAATATTCGATTCGTAGTCACGGGCTAGAATCAAGGAGCACCAAGTGGCAGAAACTATGTAAAAACAGAGAAAAACAAGGAATTGATACCTGGGCAAATCACAGTGTCTAGGTTGCCACCTCCAATGGGTATAGAACAAATCAGACCTTCCATAATCACTACACCTAAACCCTTCATCAAGAAATCTGCAATCTTTGGATTGATACAATGGATAAGACTCATCCCAAACCCAATCCCCATCGAACACATCACACCCATCTCCACTCTCTTCCAGAAACCCAACTCTCTTGGAACTACTATTACTGTTGTTGTTGTTGTTGTCAAGCTTGAGCCAAACGAATCTCTCTGATTTATCTGAAAGGCCATAGCTTTTAGCAACGCTTCTGTAATCAAAGTAGAAAAAACTGCAAACCAAACACACCCCAACCAAGAAAAACCCCAACACTCCTAGAGACGGTTCGAACACAAGCCTCGACCTTTTGAATCTCTTCAAAGCTTCACTGATTGACTTGGCTCCTCCATTTTCTTCGACGTTTGAGTTCTTAGACATCTGAAGATTTCTCTGCTGAGAAATCGAAAGGTTTAGTCTAAGGTTTAGTCTTTGGGATTGAGAATTGAAGATATTAGGAAAGAGAAGAAGAGGGAATCATGGCGAATGAAGAAGAAGCAAGTTAAGGATTGTTAATGGAAGAGGAAGTGGCTGCTTTGCTTTGCTTTCCTTTGCTTGGTTGGTCAGTTTCATTTTTAAATTATGAGGAATGATGCGAAAAACATGTGTCAAGGGAACACTCATGGATTCATGTTTTTTTTTTTTTTTTTGCACTGTTCAATGGAAAATTTTATATCTCTCAATGAAAAAAGTTAAAGATTTTATTTCAGAAAAAGAGAAGATGAAGAGCGAAAAGGAGTATTGGCAACAACAACAACGGCGATTCGGTTCGAATCCAGACAAGCCAAATTCAAAAGAAAACTCTCAACTTTCTCTACTTGTCTTTTTGTGTTCACATTTACAAGGAGAGAGATGAGTGGCTATTGGTTGAGAATCGTGGGTTTTTGAATTATTAGTCCATTTAATTAATTACTTACCATTTAATAAAATGAAAAATCTGTACTGTAACTTTACATTTTGTAAAACTTTAAAAAGTGAATGTCCATAGCCAATTAAGAAGTCAATATTATCCAGAAACAGTAAGAAATTAAACCACAGTTTATGTAATTTGCCAGAACAAATATTCTTACAATCTACAAGTAGTAATTACAGGTCCGAATTCCAAAACTGCAAACAATGGATTGGAAGATTTTAAATTTTTTCTATATATATTTTTTAAAGAAAATTATAAACTAAATTATTTAAATTTGAGCAAAGCAACTATATATTCTCTATATTTCATTTTATTTGTAATTAAAAAATTTTCTCACTAATTAAGAAAATAATAAATTTATCTCTTTATCCACATTAATTATTGTATATATTTTTCTATTGGTCATTAAATTAAAATAATAAGAATAAGAATATAAATTTTGCCAGAAGAATGCATTGGAAATACAAAATAATACGAAACAAATTTTTAAATTTTTAAACTACAAATAAAATGAAATGTTGTTTTGTTAGGATAAACGCGCTTAAAATCTTTAATTAAATATATATATATATATAGATATATTATTTTGTTTTGTCGTCACCGCTTTAATTAAAGAAATATTTAAATGTACAGAACCATCAGTTACTACACGCTCCACTAAGACGCGTGAGAAAAATCGTTGCACTGCGAGCGTGGAAGTTCAAAACAGTGCGAAGGCGCGTGGGAAAGAATGTTATGAGTGGTGATAATGGTGGGGCCATTGGCCGTGTACGCTTTTATTAGTGGGGTTTAATTCCCCTGAAAACAGATAATGAAATATATTATGTAATCTTTCGTTAATGTAATTTGCGTTTAATCCTTTTTGGGAATCAGTTTCTATTAAGTAAACTATTGATTCTTTGTTTTAACAGAGAGATATAATGGAGCAAATATACCGTAGGATTTAATATTAGGGAATTTAATATAAGGATGAGTAAATTATAGTTGCGAAAGTAGATAAACTGGTACCTGATAAATGCTAGACAAAAATGGAAATCAAATAGCTGTAATTGTTATGGCATTTGGTACATGGTAAATGCTAGAGAATTTTGGATGAAATCACAGTTTTTGCTATTATATTTGTTTAATCACAATAATTGTTATGACATTTGGTTTGAATTTTTTTTTTGTTAAATAATAGTAATAATCAAAATACGGCCAATTTGGTATGGAACGGTATAGTGTTTGTTTTTATTTTGGTTCGAACCTATAGTTTACTCGAATACATTTTTCAATTCTTAAAATTGATCCTCAATTCAATTTTTACGTTTTTGGTTTGACTCAGATCTGGTTTTAGTTCCCAAGAGACCAAAAAAAAAAAAAAAAAAAACTAAAACCATTCTGATTATATTAAAATTCGATTTAATTTAAAAATTTTATTCAAATTTCTTTGGATATTTTAAATAACGTTTTTTTGAATTTGAATTGGTTTGGTTTGTCCAATCAAACAGCCAATTAGTTTTTCTCCAAAAAAAGTCAGCTAATTAGTTTTCGCGATTTTTTACCAAAATTGTGATTTCATGGTTTTGACGGAAAAAAATAATTCTGAGATTTTTGTGGTTTTTGCGGAAAAACGTCATTTTGCGATTTTTTAGATTTTAAATTATTATTTTATGTGACCAAGATTAATTTATAAATCTCAAAAATAATAATTTAAAATTAAAATTAATATGGTTAAGATTAAAATATAATTAGATTAAAGCATAGACATTTTAGTCAGTTTCTTAATAAAAACATTTAGATGAAGATGTAGATTTACAAAAATTTTAAAAACAAACAAAAGTTCATTGAGATGGATCATCTAAATGAACAACACAAAATTTGAAACGAACAACATTAAGATGAACAAATGAATCATTAAATTTTAGATGAGAAAACGAACGGGACGTTTGTAGTAGTAGCCTTGCAGGGAAACGAGTTAATAGAATGGATTATGGAACAAACACTAACAAATTATTTAAGTCGAGTCATTCAAGCATTCGTATATGCCAAAGTTTATTGATGAAAAAAACGAAAGATATATCAGAAAAAGTATGTAAGTAACCTCACACAGGCCCCTACTTTGACGTTTGATAACCAACGGTCTCATACTTTTTGCCAAAAAAAATATTTTTTCAACAATTTTTTTAAAACACAAACGTGAACAAAATTATGAAAAGAGATTTGTCGCCTTTGACCTCTTTCTCGTAATTTAGATGAACATTTACAAGGTGAGTTAATGTACCAAACGGGTAGTTGGAAAGGAGAGTGTAACAAATAACAATTACTCCTAGATGGTTAAGTATATGAGAAATTAAAAGGTGTAGGGACCAAGAGTATAAAATGTAATACTAATAAGTAGCGTTAACCATCTAATATTTCTAAATTAGGCCTATCCTTATCAGTTATCAGCTTCGTCACCGGCCTTTGGAATTTGGATACTTGGTGCGGTCACTAAATGACTAAATTAAGAAAATATGTTATTAGACAATAGCTCCAAAATATATTAGAATGGCTAAATTTTCGTTTATTTGGAACGGAGCGAGATTATTCAAGACAGCCAAAAAGCCAAAATCTGTTTTGGTTTAACCAAATTAACGTGTCCACACAAAAAAAAAAATATATTCTATTTGACTTTAAAACATTATTACAAGTTAAAAACACATTTCTGTTATATATATTAACGAAAAATATAATCTAATGCCGAATCAAACACACTGGACTTGGGTCCTCTCTGTGTGCTTGTATAGTTACAAATATTTCATAAATGATTGATTCTTCAAGTTCAAAATGAGATGGAATCTTCTCACGGTTAAAGTACACTATTAAATTGAAGAAGCTCGAAACTCCGACTCCGAGCCGTCCATGCCACTTGTCTTAAGGTTTTGTAACACATCACATGTCATTTTTCTTGGGGACATTGAATCTTACAAGCAGAGGAAAATGGAGAAATTATTGCGTATTGATCAATTTGTTTATTGTTCTTAGTTGTTATCAAGAGATGCAGAGATCATCGTTAATACTTTGCTAATCAATGTTTAAAGATTCTTCTTCTTTTCTTTTTGGTATTTTTGTATTGATTTGCTCGAACTCGAAAAGTATTGACAAAGTATAGGACGGATCTCGTTGCTCAGCTCGACCTTTGTGTTTTACATTTGATCAATTCAGGCGGTTGCAATTGCGTTTGCGGTTTGTGAGACGAAAGTTGACAAGTATAAGGCTTCCACAGTTTTAGGATTTGCGATTATAACAATAGGATTGAAATTTACAACTTTATGGTGTTTTCAGAAGGAAATTTTAGAAGAACTTTGACTCAACTTAGTTAATTAAGATCCCCGTATCTAAATAATTGCTTCTTATGATCGAACAATTTCTAGACATCACTATCTAAATTTGAATATATTTAGTTGGTATTAATATTAATAGTCTACCTAAAAACAAATGGTTTAAAGTTCTACAATCAGACTCAGTCTCTCAGACGACATATCATGAATTAATGAAATTTACTTTGTTCTTAAATTAGAAATTCTGAAATAGCATTAAACACAAAGTAACAACCTAAAACTTACTACTCCTAGTCTGTTTACTCAGTCAATAAAATTTTAACCATTTGAGTAAATATGAATTAACTCATGTAGAAGAAAAGGCCAAAGAGTCTATAAAGATGCATATATACACGAATACTAGTCATTGTTAAGAATCTATAGTGCAAGGAGTAGTTGATACTGAGGAAATGGAAATGAAGAGGGTTCTTAAAGTTGTGTTCTTCTTGGTCGCTTACTTAACTTGTTCCATTGCCATGGCTAGTTGTCACGGTCGTGACGAGGTTGCAGAGAAGACTATGAGGATGAATGTGGTTGGAGAAGCTTCAAGAGAAGAGTTTGGAAACTACGAGGAGGAGAAGAAGAAGGTGAATTTGTCTTCGGGTCGTAAGTTAGCTTCAGGTCCAAGTCGTAGAGGTTTCGGCCACTAAATTTTTAGTTGGGGCAATGAGATTTTAAGATATTTCATATTATTCTCTAGTATGTTTCTTGTTATCGTTTTTTTCCAAGTGGTATGAGTATTGAGTAATATTATTATGGGTTCTTATAACCTAATGAGAGGATAAATTTGAGTTTGCATGTGATTTTTCCTTTTTATTTTAAAAACATATTAGACTATTTTGTTCATTTGCCTACCCTGTATTAGGAGTTTTCATGTGAATTACCTTTTATTTCTTAGATGTATTAAGCTATTTTGTTTATTAAAAGATACTTTCGCAGCATGTTTACATCAACTAAACAACCCTTTCTATGCAATTTTTTTGTATCTCAGACATTTCAATTGTTTAGTTTGGACTATCAATATTTTTTTGCTAACTTTTAACAGACATGTGGCTACCCCATTAGTTTATATCTTGTATTGCTTTTATTTATCAATTTCTTTTTAGAAAGAAGCAAACATTCTTAAACATTCTATATTTTAGAAAAGAAAAAGATTGCATAGTACTCCATATGAATCAAAAATTCATATTTGACTAAATTTATAATTTTAGTAATGTTCATTTTTCAGCATGCAAAACAGTTGACCAAAATATTAAATATGTGTGTTTAAGCAAAACTTTCGCAGAATCATATGAACTTAAATGCATTCTTAGAAAATATCCAAGCAGCAACATATAATTTATTACTAGCCTCGAAAGAGGCCCGCTATAGGCCCAATGGGCTACATTTAAGGTAGAGTAAAAAGTGTTTAAGTAGACTTTGAGGTAACTAACGTAAAAGTGAAGAGGCGGTAGGTGAAAGTGGAGAAGGGCAAGGGCTGCTTTTGAGGCTAATTAATTTGTATGTCAAAACTCCGATGATGGCTCCACTCACCGGAGCCGTCATGTAAACCCATATGTCCTCAAAATCCCATGCCACCACCGCCGGTCCCAGTGATCGAGCTGGGTTCATCGATCCTCCCGAAATCGGTCTGACCATAACCGTATTCCAAAAAACGTTAGCATTATTCTATATGAAGATGATAATAGCTATTGTTTCAAATACGTGTTGTTATGACTTAAATGTAGATGCGTGAAACACAAACACAAACAATAAAAAACCTATGTTATCTATTGACAATTTTCTTTAGGATAGTGGATTTAAGTTAAGTACCCGGTAATAAGTACTCCAAGGGAAATGACTGTTCCAATCACGAACCCCGTAAAATTACCCAACTGTACAAAAGAACATACCAATTCAGTCACATTAACATATACATATACATTATTAAGAGTGGTAATATCAATCTGGTGACGTACATTTTGATGAGGACCACAATGCAACGCGGAGACGAGAAATACGACGATGCTCGTAGATATGAGTTCAACAAAAAACGCAGAAACACAGCTTAACGCAGGTTTTGTTGCCATCATCTCAGCGTTTACTCCATAGACTGATACCCCAACTAATGTTGCTGCCGTTGCTCCCAATGTTTGTGCCGTTATATATAACGGAACCTAGAAACAACAACAACAACGTTCAAGAGCAACTATATATTATTTGGTCAAATGAGAATATGGAGGCAATTAACCTGAGACCATGGAAATCCACCAAAGACAACAAAAGCAATTGTGATCGAAGGGTTGAGATGTGCACCGGAGATGTGTCCGATGGAGTAAACTACGACCACCACCGATAATCCAGCCGTGGCGGCGTACTCTACCAATCCGACGTGGCCGCCTGATAATTGGGTACTGCTTATGACCCCCCACACACTGAACATTAGAATGAATGTCCCCACCAATTCCGCCATTACCTACACATATTATTCCAGAGAAATATGATCTATATTCGACCTTGAGAGAAAAATATATGTGATTTAACATTCTTGGAATCATATTTGCAATGCGTAGGGGATTGAGATCTATGTGATAAGGGAGACATCGGAAGAGCCTTTGGGTGGAGGGATGATCTTCATCTCTCAACGTAGATGGAGTTGAGCCAGATTCTTGGTCAACTACTCTTGACCGTGCCTCACCATTCATGTTCTTCCCTCAAGATGATGATCAAGAATCGAGGTGGCTGGATCGGCTTTATGAATGGTCTGATGGACCAAAGAAAAAAAAGAGAGGTAGAGAGCAAAACGCAAAGAAGAAGGGAATATAATTTTAACAAAATAACAAGAGTGTTACTTTCCTTTGGTTAAGCAGTTTGAAAGGAGAGGATGGTGTTCAACACTTTTCTTGTTCATTTTCACGTCCTCCCTACCAATATTTCTTAAAAATTATAGTTGAGACTCATGAAGAAGCATGAAGCATGGATCAAAATGGTATACCATGTAACCAAAACTAAACAAAATTTGAACCAAATTAACTTTACATTGATATGAACAAGAAAACTTATTCAAGAAGAATTTTTTACATGTTCAAATCGTTTTCTGTTTGTAAAATTTGACGTCACAAAATCGACAAACTAAAACTAAAATAAAAAAGATAAATGTTGCACCAGCCGGGAATCGGACCCGGGTCTGTACCGTGGCAGGGTACTATTCTACCACTAGACCACTGGTGCGTTTTATTCAACTACTCAAACTTTTATTGAAGTCTTTGTTTTCTCGTTAGAAAGGTTTAGTTTATAATAAACTCAGAATTTGGTCTTGTGGAAAATTCGAAAACAGCGACATGGAAAAAGTGGTGGATCTCTTCGGAATTGGAGAAGCTAATTCCCAGAAGCTACTCGAAGGAGGCAACGATCTCAGCGAGATCCAAGAGGTTTCTCTATAATCTCAGCACTTGGGAGAATATTAGGTTTTGGGATTCTAATTCGTTGGATGATTTTATCAGGGATTGTTCATAGGTTCTGTAGCTGAAGCGACTAACAAGGATTTGCTCAAAAGCTCCAATGTCACTCATATCTTAACTGTAGCTGTGGCCTTAGCCCCTCCTTACCCTCTTGATTTTGTCTATAAAGTCATCGAAGGTGTTTTCTTCATCATCGTCTTCTTCTTCTGCTTTGATTCATCTATGGAGTAAATTCTAACCTTGTTCTTCGTATGTTTTGAGTTAGTCGTTGACAGATCCGAGACCGATTTGACCGTATATTTCGATGAGTGTTATAGCTTCATCGACGAAGCTATTCAATCTGGAGGTGCTGTTTTGGTTCATTGCTTCATGGGAATGTCTAGGAGGTTAGATTTTGATTCTTTTTCCCTAAACTGATTACATTCACTATTCCATTTTAGTGTTTAGGCTTTAATTAGAACCATTTGCAATTATGTTACAAGAGAGCAAAGCTTCACAGGAGATAATCAAGTGTGCTGCTAGTAACCTTAGGAATCTACTGACTCAGATTAGCAAAAGTATCTATATGAATCTTGTTTTTGCTTTCATACTTTATAGTATGAGGTGTGTCTTAGAACAGATTACAGATTATATGGACAAATTAAGAGTCTTCTCGAGCCTGTAATTTGGTATTAATTGTTGTCTGTTATACTTGCAAAATTTGATTGGTTTGAGTTCTCTTTCAAGTGTGACTATAGTGGTGGCTTATCTGATGAAAAAGCATGGCATGAGCTTCTCTAAAGCCATGGAACTTGTGAAGAGTCGACGACCTCAGGCATTGCCTAATTTCGGTTTCATTTCACAGCTGCAGCAATTTGAGAAATCCATCCAAGGTATGATTCTTTATTTTCCTACTCTGTTTATACAGAACTACAGAGATTATTTAGCGGGTTTTTTTTGTGTGTGTGTGTGTATGTGTGGAAACCCATTTAGATCTTGCTTTTTCATTCCCTAGAATCTATGAATGAGACACGTTATTTTTGAAGTAAGACTGGATTTTATGTGTACAAAACATTTCCTATTGGAAAACATAGCTTCAATATATCATATGCATAGTCAATTTTGTGTCAGATGTTAGGAAAGACTAGGAAAAGTATAGAAAATCGAGAAACTTTCATTCACGAACGCTGATCCAAAGGCTGAAATGTTTGCAAGAGGGCGTACTTTTTCCTTATAACTCAACTCTTAGGGATACAATATATTTACCTTTTTTCTGTTTCACAGTACATGGTGAGGATTCAGCTGATAAGAAGATAGTGTCATGAGTTCTCAAGAGATTCAGAACAAGTCTCATGAACTCCATTTTGATGGTGTCATGAATTCTTAAGAGATTCAGTAGAAGCCTCATGAACTCCATATTGATGACCTTGTGAAGGATTTTTTTTCTTGTGAACTATTGATGGTGAGCTCTTTGGCCATGTCCATCAGCCAATTGAAATAAATGAAAATGTAGATTTTACATTTCCTTTGTTCCTACAGTGAATATTCTCGAGGATGAATGCACTTAACCAAACCCAAACCAGATTGAATTTGGTGGTTTGGTTTTCAACCCTTCACTACAAGAAAACAATTTATTAACTACTACACTATTAGTTGCAATTTAGTCGCTTATAAGTATTAAGAGACTAAAATGCGACTAAATGAGGTAGTCGCATTTTAGTCGAAATTTTTGCAACAAATTTGCGACGAAATAAACAGTCACACATTTCTGCGACTACTTAGCGACTTCAAAAGAGCGACGAAAACGCGACAATGTAATTGACGTTGCAAAAATATCGCCGACTAATAAATGCCGTAGCAATACAGTTGCAAAAATGTTGTGACTATTTGGCGACGACAACATATGTAGTCACATATTTTGCGACGAAATTGCGACTTCACGTACGTCCCATAAGCAACTTCAAATCAGTCGCTAAATAGTCGCACTAAAGGCGACACATTTGCGACTACATATTATTACTTAAAGGTAACTCATAAGCGACTGATATGCAACTACATATGAAAGCTGGTGTTAAAATAAATTAATACGATTTTAATTAAAATATAACGAAATTAAAATTAAAAAACAAAATTAATAGAAATAATTAAAATGGAAATAAAACTCCAAATGTTAAATTGAAAAACAAATCTAACAAAAAAAAATTCAATTGAAATAAAAATTAAAAACTAATCATTGTCTTGAAAATCGGTTTGGTTCTCCGGTGGTCGTTGTGCTGTAGGGGTTGACGTGCTCGGGTTCTGGGAGTGGGCTTCTACAAACCGTGCATATCCTGGATCCTCTCGCATATACGCAACTAGCATCTCCAAGCCAGCTACAGTTAGCTGAGATTGTTGAGCTACTTCCTTGGCTTCTTCGGCTACTTTCATGGCTTCTTCGGCTTTAGTACGATGATGCTCGTTCTCTGCGGCTTGCTCTTCGATCTTGCGATGAGCAGCTTCAAGTTGGTCCCGTAGTTGTGCCATCGAAGTTTAGCTACTTGACGCACCTGACCGCTTATCCTTAAAAAATCGGCTATCCATGCTACCGAGTCCATACATTGTGCCTCTTGAGTCGGGAATGGTTGACTACATAAAGAAAAGCAAATATTGGTGATCAATTTGTATAAATAAAATACTAAACAAAATTATAAGTATAATTACCTCTAAGAAGATAGTGTCTAGCTCTTGGGTTGTAAGTTGAGGACGTGCGGAGTTAGCATCAGACAAGTCGAAGTCATCATCTTGCAGTTGTGCTAACTTCTCCTCTATGTTTTTATCATACGTCTCACATATTTTCTTCGCTTTCTGGTCCACAAAAGTCTCATCTGCTTTAGTATGTGTCCTCACAAATACCTCTCCAACAGACACAGGTCTCCCAAGTTCTTCCTCCTGTTTACACGAAAATGTAATCATCTCCAACAAACAACGACTAAATTGGCATTAAACCCCATTAAAGAGAGCAAGCTATAGGTAAATGTAGAAGGAAATAATCAAGGCAACGTACCATTTCATATTGAATTTGTTCATAGCTTTTTGGGCCAGCTACATGTTTATGAACACCAAGATCACCCCGTTCTGAGTTCCGCGAGTTAGACGCCACACTGCTCTTTGATTGCGCTACTTCACTTGCCCAATATTCCTGCATTTGGAGCCACAATGTCTCTCCAATCCACTTTGGCCTATCTTTATGTCGAACTTTACTAACCATATCCTTCATCCGGTTTATACAAATAACATTGTATTTGCGTCTCACAAGTGTGGTGATCAATGGATCCCAAATATATTATTGCTGAGAATAAAATATTAATTAGTGGTTAACAAGTTTGGAAAATATTTTAAATATATTAGAATTGAAATTAAAGTTTTCATACCGCGAAATCAATGAAATATCTATCTTGGCGTGTTGGTGGAACTTTGGACCAGCTATAATAAGGTCCATCAAATTTGTACTTCAAGAGTTTAGACACTTTCCGGGTTATCCGCCCCTCGTCTCGACTAAACCTACATAAGTTTTGCGATTACATTAGTTGGACATAAACGAAGATGCTAACTTAAAAAATATATATTTAAGGCTTACCATGTAGTCCCTTCTACCAAATCTGGATTCAAAATAGGCAAATACATTTCTCTTCCCGGAGTTCTCAAAAGATCCTCTAACGTCATATGTTCAACCTCACCCATAAGTCCAAGAGCCGCCTCCTCTTCTGGTTCTTCATGCATCGCCTCTGGAATATGAGGTTCTTGTAGGAGAGTGTGCAATATGAGGTGGTTGGGTCACTTGTTCATTGATCCGTGATGCCCTACTCAAAGGGGGTTCGGATCTTTGCTGGAGAGGCACAAAAGAAACAGATGTTCTAGAGGTCGATGGTTGATTGTTTGTGGCATGAGACGAACCTGATCTCGCACCTCCACCACGGCCTCGAAAGCTTCTAACACCAGATGACATACTAAGACACAAGGAAAAATAGATGTATTAAGACAATTTCTCAAAAGTGAAACAATTACATAGCTGGGTATTTATAAGCATGAAACAAATATTTCATAAGGTTTGAACTCAATAACCGAAATTATTTATATGGTTAGTCTTCGAAGATTTAAAAAATAAAAACAACTAGTAAAATTTACATATTTAAATAAAACTATAGTAGTGTTTCATAAAACATGTGAACCAAAACCATAATAAAAAAACAATCGGTTTAACTTAAAAAGACAAATGTCTGAACCACAATCAAATTTACAATTTTGAACTTGTTTTATTTTTTAACTGTAGGTGTTTAATTTTGATTTAGTTTTAAAATTTTACTTCTAAATTGTTTTGTTAAGTATACATGCAACGAGAATTAAATTAAAGTTTGTGTGGTTTTAGTCAAATATATGAAAAAAATATGTGGCAATTGTTACTACTCTTTTTATTCTTTTTCAATTCATGATGTTACATATATATAATTTTATATGATTCTTGGATTGGTTTGGTTCAGATCAAGGACGATTTAATATTCTTCTATACTCTATGTATCAAACAAATATTAAGGCCATGAATGGTTGGTAGATTCTAAATGGTTTTTGGCTTTTAGTTTTTGGTTTTTGGTTTTTAGTTTTTGAGTTTTTTGGTTTTTGATTTTTGGTATAGATTTTAAGGGAGAAACAAGTTTATTGTGGTTTTTGGTTTTTCTTTGAAAATTAGAGAAACCATCAAAAAACTAGTTTCCCTAACTTTTAGGGAATCTACTTTTATAAAATCTTGAATGGGTGAAAACTAGATTTTCAAAAATCTAAAACCAAAAACCATGGTAGAAACTACTACCATTCAAGGCCTAAATTTTGAATGTTTTAGGTGATAAAACATATATATAATGACCAGCCACAATTAGATTTAAACAGAAAAAAAAAATTGAGCAAGGTAACAATTTTTGGTGGTTACAAATTAAAACGACAAGGCCAATGGTAATGAATGTCGAAAGGCCTTGCGAGAAAATGCCCGAGCAAAATGCAAAGTGATTACTTGAATTTGGCAGAAAACAATCTGAGGATATTATAGCTATAATGTTAACATACATGAGGATTAGTCTTATTAAAACTCAAATGGAAATGGAGATGAGCTTCTTCGGGCAGCTTCGTGGGTTTACCATACAGCCGAAGATGATACAAAACCACAGTCTGTGCTCAAAAGCATCACTATCAACACCGGTTCTTAAACCAACATAGGCAAATTTCAACGTATCCAATCTAAAAATGCCTTCCTACTCCTACTGATTCTAAACCAAGCTTGAGAGAGTCTTAAACCAACTTAAAGGTTGAAAACTCTGATAAAATTCCCGAAACTGAACTTTGATCTTTATAATTCGAAACAAGACACAAGAGTAAAGGGTGGGTTTAAATAATTTTCCCAAATTTGTAATCTAAAATTTGTATTTTGGCAATCTGTAAAGTATTACGAATGTATAATAGTGATACAAATTAAAGCAGCTTCGTTCCGCAAAACACATATGACGTTGTCGGGAAGATCTTTAGCTAATCTAAACTAACTTAAACAGAGCAAGTGTCGGGAAGTTTGACTAGAAGAAACTGACTTATGGTTATGTGCTTAGATTTTGGTAAAAGACAATAAGAAAAATCATGCATAAGCTTTGATTGATCATTAATCATTAAACATACCTAGATTCCTCCTCCTCGTCACCAAAGGAAGTGAAAAACACCGGTTGGGATCCAGAGTTGGGTTGGAAAACCGAATCGACTATGTCCGAGATTCTTCGTGCCTCTAACAAATGATTGAGCTTAATGAGTAAATTATTGCAGGCAATAACTCAGATTCCGGGGTTCATATGAAATAAGAACGGATAAGTAGGTGAATCGGAAGATGGAAGTATGGGAGTCGGAAAAATTATCAGAGCGGCGGAAGGGGAAAAAATCGGGTTAGTGGATGGAGATATAAATTAGAAATTCGCTATTTAGTAGCTATATTAAGCGACAAAACAGTGACTGAAATCATTTATTCCGTTATATACACTCTAAGAAATGGTCATAGTCGCCTCTTGGTCGCAACATGGTGCTACTTAAAAGCGACTTTCAAATTTATATTATGCTATTATTTTTTAAATTGGTAATTATAAACATCAGTCGCCTTTTAGTAGCTAATTTATACGACGAATAGGCGACTACAAGATTTATTTTATATCAAATTATATATTTTACGATGCAGTCGCATTTTAGTCGCATAAATTTGCTAATAATTACCGACTTTCTTATTTATATTATGCTATAAATTTTAAAATTGGTTATTATTAACATTAGTTGCCTTTTAGTCACAAACTTATTATTTTGCAAACTATATAGTATACGTTGCAGTCACTTATTTGTCGCAATATTTAGCTACTAAATAGTGATTTCCTTAATATTATTATGCTATTAATTTTACAATCGGTTATTATAATATTAAAGTTTATGATTTTAATTGTGTACTATTAATTATGTTATTTAACGAGATATTTATATTATTTTGTAATATAACTTAATACTATGAGTGTTCTAGATCTAGACTATATATCAACATGTATAGAAACAAATATTTTTTCACATAAAATCTGTTTATTTATTCGGTTTAATTCTCTCACTTATATATTACAAATTATTTTTGAAACCATTAAGTATACTAATATCATTTGTAGTACAACAATTAAGGCAACGACAACATATAGATTGTTGCTTAAATAACATAATTTCTTGAAAAGTTTTTATGTATATAACTTACAAAACAAGGAAATACTTATTTACTCTCCACTTTCATTTTCCTCATCTTCAGATGTCGATACTTGTATTATAAATTCGTCGTCAAATTCAGCATCACCAACTTCTAAATCAAGCAAAGTAGTCGTGTTTCTTCCATCTACTAACGTTTGGACAACAATATCTTCAATTGTTGTGAATTCCACATCCCGATCATCTTCTTGTTGCATTAATACCACCTCTTTTTATTTTAACTGTCCAATTATGTTTGCCCTCGGGTTAACTTTGATGACAGTGAGCCACACTTGTCTTTATTGTCTTACGGAGGGATAAGGTATATAGCACACTTGATCCACCTGAGATGGTGGTTTAATCATGATTAGGTAAATATATGAGATAACTCAGTTATGTTAAATGGTGTATATATATATATATATTTATATATGATAATATTATACGCATGAAACAAATTTCAGACTTACCATGGATAAAAGGCTCGTATTTGCTATATTTGCATGTGGCAAGTACATCAACTATGCCTCCATTTCTCTTTCTCGTCCCCCTTCCGATGGTTGGGTCATACAATTTATATTTAAACAAGGTGATCTTTAAGGAAACTAATCCTATATACTCCAGTTGGACGTTATCGGTCAAATTTCCATAGAAATCGGCTTCGTCGGATGCATCAGAATAATTCTCGCCTCTAACACAAACACCATAGTTAAAAGTTGATCTCTGTTGTCCATGCCGTTGTGTATGAAACAAATACTCTCTAGTAAAATATATGGGCCAAGTTGTCACCTTGTAGTTGGTACCCTCAACTAACCCTTGCACCCAAGTAGGAAAAGTTTGGTTTTGGTAAAAGAGACCTGATTTAACATGCGATAAATAGCTTAACCACCTAAAAACCTCCAACATAATATTTGTTAAATATTATAAATTAAAGGCATTAACTAAAACATAATTGTACCATACATATTCTCTAATCCATATTGGAAATTATGTATCTTTTTTACTAAACACTTCGGTGTCTGAAAGGTGTGGATATTTTGAACGTATCTCATTCTCGAACAAGCTGTAAATATAACATGGTAATGGTTAACATGCAAATATTATTATTTAACACCCAAGTCAATAATATATGTTACCTCTCGCAATGCCTAAAATATTCACAATTTCACAATATATAAACATGTGCACACTGATATTCTTCGTCAGATAACCAAATTTTTTTTGCTTTCCCCTTTGGACGTCCAATATATCTTCGTCAGGTACCCCACCGACATGGTATATTGGCACATCACCTTCTTCGAATCGTGTATTCCTTCTCATATACACATTAGTATTAATATATAAAATTTTAAAAATTTTATTCATTGTGATTTTACCTTAACTGTTTTGTTATGTTAGCGGCGAAATAGTGCTCCGAGAAATACGAGATTTCATCATTTACATAAGATTGCACAATCGTTCCGGCTGCATATCGTTTGTTCTTCGCCTTGCTTTTCAACTCTTTGAAAAACCTCTTGAAAGGGTACATCCACATGTATTGAACAGGTCCTCCTAGTTCAGCTTTTCGGGGGAGGTGTATAGGAAGGTGCTCCATAACATCGAAGAAGGATGGTGGAAATATCTTCTCTAAGTTGCATAATATTATAGCAATATTTTCTTTCATTAACTGGACCCGATGTTTGTTCAATGATATGGCACATAAGTCTCTAAAAAATAAACTTATCCCTGCATAAATACAAATGACAAAAATATAATTATATTATTACTTGGCCAAAAAGCAAAATAATTTCAGAGCATACCTGATACTGCTTGGTGGAAATTTTGAGGGAGAAGTTCTCTCAGTATAAAAAGAAGTAGCCTCTCTATGAATACATGATAGTCATGGCTTTTCATCCCCGAAAACTTCCCTCCGTCTATATCAGCGCATGTTGCTAAGTCTGCAGAATAACCATCAGGAAATTTGACATGATGTTTAACACATGTTAATAGCTCTTCTTTCGCTTGAGGTGTTAGTCTAAAAATTGGGAAAGGAGCTCTTACATTGCTGTCAAGATGTAATTCTCTCCGAGAACAAAATAATTGTATATTCAATCATGACTTAACATTGTCTTTTTACCGGTCTTGCGCATTCTTCTCTATATGCATAACGTCAAGATTGTGCCGCAAGTTAAGATCCTTCCAATATGGTAACTCCCAAAGGATACTTTCTTTGTGTCAATTGTGCGATCTACCATATCTTGCTTTTTTAGGATCATGACCATTACCTCCACAGTTTGACGTTTTAGGAGGATTAATTTCCTAGATTAGCTCATACATCTCTGAACTTGTTGGGTAGGTCGGTGCGTATTCATTTACTGCATCTTTCCTGAACGGATGATCATGATGAAGATATCTTCTGTGACAATTAAACCAACAAGACTTTCTACTATTTGGGAGCCAAAACGCCTTTGTTTGATCCATACATATTGGACATGATAATCTACCATGTATCGTCCAACCTGACAACATACCATACGCGGGAAAATCGCTAATTGTCCATAGGAGAATTGCCTTTATAGTAAAATTTTGTCTTCTCGAAACATCGTACGCCTCTACTCCAGTAAACCATAGTTCATTTAACTCTTCAATTAGAGGCCGTAGGAAGACATCTAAACTAGAACGTGGATGATTTGGCTCAGAGTTCAAAATTGTCAGGAAAAGATACTCCTTTTTCATACACATTCCTGGGGGTAAGTTATATGGGGTTAAAATAACCGGCCATAAAGAATGGTTTCTAGACATACCAAGTGGATTAAAACCATCTGTGCATAAACCGAGGTAAACATTCCTTGGTTCTGCTACGAATTGTGGATGTTATCGTTGAAAATTTTTCCACTCTTCGCCATCTGATGGGTGACACATTTCACCCTCGATAGGTTGATGCTCAAAATGCCAGCACATTGAAGATGCAGTCTGCTCGCTTTGATACATTCTCTTCAATCTATCCGCAATTGGTAAGTACCACATTTTACTAAATGGTATTTTCGTTCGCCCTTCGCTTGTTTTAAATCTTGGTTGTTGACAGAACTTACATGATTCTCATTTCTCTCCAATAAATCATGCAATTGTTAACACAAACATCAATTGTGTAGAACGGAAAACCTAAATTCCTCATCAACTTTTCAGTTTCATAGGAATAGTTTATCGATGATTTCTTTCTGGCAAATACTCTGTGAATAATTCTGCCCAAGAATCTACACCTCTCTCAGACATATTTTGTTCTGATTTGTTGGTCATGAACCTGGTGGCTAAAGAAAGTTGTGAGTGTCATTCCTTACAACCCTCATACAAAGGAGTGTTTGCAGCTTCTAGCATGGTGAAAAATTGGTGTGCTTCATTGTTTGGGTTTTCTTCATATTGAGTAACATTCCCATCGTTGTTATACTCAGTGTTACTAGGAAATGCATCATGAAGCATTTCATTAGAACTTGCATGGAAATTAGCTGCCCCACTTTCGTAATCACTTTGACGAGATGTACCATGATGACCAATATCATGGTTTGAACCTAGATCAATACTTATTTCGTCACCATGTCTATGCCAAACATAATAGTTAGGCATAAACCCTCGACTCAATAAATGATTCTATATTTTTCGTGACCTAAGGAATTTGTCATTTTTGCAATTGATACAAGGACAGTAAAACATATCACCACTACTTTGCGCAAGTGATTGTTGGCTGGCAAAATTCATGAAAACTTCGACCCCTGCTAAATACTCCGAAGACAAGCTATTTGTATATGAATCGATCCGATTGTACACATGGCTTGAGAATTAAGATAATTGGAAAATCCAGCCATTGATTGTGTTATGTTTTATTGAAAATTTTATGGAAAGGTTGTTCGGACATTGGCAATATATATATATATATATATATAAACACAAAATATGACCAAAATGCGACTATTAAGTGATTTTATTGTGACAATAAATGTAGTAACATTATATGTGTACCTAATTATTGGTTCATATGAAACACATCTTATACTATTATAACCACCTAAAATACCGTACCAACTTTATAAGACAAAAATGCGACTACACTAACCATATGATATTAAAACGCGATTACACCAACTGCATGAGACTAACATGTGACTACACCAAGTATATGAGACTAAAATGCGACTAATTTCAGTTTTAATATTAGTTAAATATATTAAATTCTATTGTAGGAAGTGATTAATAATAAATTTAAATAAATAATTCAATTAATATACAATGACTTTTAAGTATTTATTGAAGTGAATTGATAAGTTAATAGATTTAAGGATCCGTGCATATTAATTTTTATTATTGAATTTATAAGTTATGATTATTTTGGATCCTCAAATATTGAATACCAACATTTATAAATATGGTTAACTTCAACAAATATTTTTGTAAACATTATTTTCATTTATTAAACATCTTATTTTTTTTAAACAATTAGGAAACAAACGTAGGAAATGATATTACATCGAATATAAAACATAGAACAAACAATGACATGGTTGTAATACCAAATGTCATACTTATTTCACCATAAATATTTATATTAAACATTATTAAACAACTTACTCAATGATTCATCTCAAACTTTTCTATGTGATACTGGCAACAACCATATTCATCACCATTGTATTTGTAAACGTCTTCAGGTTCCTCAAAATCTGGACTTGGAGGAGGGTTAGGTGCATGTTCCTCAACGTTTAGACCAAATTCCCTCGCTATGGCATTAACATCAAGGTCCTCCAGATGCGTTTCAACATCTTCAGCATAACCACCGCCCTGATAACTATCGTACGTAGATAATGTAGAACCGGGGTGGAAATTCGTTCAACTTCTGTGATTGTAGTCTCTGATTCCCAAGACATCTCAACTTTTTTGTGTTCCTCATCCCACTCTGCCAACCTCGCCGGTAATTGAGAGTCAGTTACATCAGAATAATTGATAAGTCATGCATCAGAATCATCAAATGTGTTAGAAGGAAAGTTTGACATATTAATTCGTTTGTGTTTGAAGTAAACCTCAAAGCAATAAAAAATTTATAAGAGATTTTGTGTATAAAAATTAACTATTTCATCTCAAAGTAGGTACACCTAACTACAATTATTTAAACATGTGTAAATATATGCCACTAAAATGCGACTACCACATTATGGCGAAAATTTTTAATTGGTCACAAATTAGTTGCATAATAATGCGACCATTTTGCGACTAATTCTTTGTGTGAATCATTTGATTTTTCCCAATCACCTATAAAATAATTAATTATATACTTACTAGGTACTACAATAAATGAACCATACTTATTATAATCAAATTTACCTTGACAATGTTCTTCACTACTATGTTTAAGTTCATTGTGCTTCCGTTTAACTTACATACAGTTACCTATATATACGAATATTCAATTTTCATACAATGAAATATAGATTAAATAAATATTATCAAATAGTGCTTATTAATTATTAAATTAAACCGTTTACCTTTTTTAGAAGTAGCACTGCACCAACCTTTAAAAGTCCATTGAAATCATCATTCTCAAATACCTTCATGTGAATAGACGCATATATTGTTCCAGTTGGATCTTTTAACGTAACGAATGCATCACCAAATTCATTTTTATCATAACCAACACCTACAAAGTTGATAATCGGGTTAGGCATAGTATATATCAAAAAAAAATTGAAATTTGCTTTGCATTATGTCCTTGCCTTTCTAATTTTGACCCAAATGTTGTTGGTACATTGAATTGAATTCAATGGTGTCCACTCTTGCCCTTTTTGTGTTAGATATTCAACAGTTGATGTCCAACGTATCTCGTTGAAATTCAGATATCCCGCTGCAAGTAAATCGTTATAAAAAAATTTGTGTTGGTATTCTATTTTGTGGATCATAACTCGAACTCCCTTTTCATGATATTGCTTGCGTCTTCGTGCTACTTGAACATTTTGGAAAGATTCAGTGCCAGGAATTATAGGTTCATATCTCCCCAACTGAGAAAGGATGAGACATGTAGGAGGTGCATCTAAAACATTAATAGAAGGCAAGGGAGTAGACATTGGCGTGCGGTATGAGCTTCCATTTTTGTACCAGCTCCAAAGAGATAGGTCTATTTCAGAATCATCATTTCCAGAGGAATTAGACATTTTTAGAAATAAATTGGATGATTTGAAATAAAAAAAACTTGAAAGTTTATATTAAGGTTATGATGTTTAAAACATCTAAAATGTTATACATATATAGTTAAACATGTGGATATAAATCAATCGGGTTTTAGAGTTTGGTATACCTACCTCCTCAATTTGAACATGTGAATATAAATCAAACAACTTTAGTAAAAGTCGCATTTTAGTATCTACACAAAATGAGACTACAATATTTAAATATTATTAATATTTATCTGTACTTGTCATTTTTCGATGGGACACTGACATTGTTATTATTTATCGCTAAGTAGTCTTTCCATATAATATTTTTGCGACAACATAGCGACTACTACAATTACAAATAAGATAAATAATTTAGATAACTCTATAACAATTGGTTTCGATTTTTTTTACATTTTTAAATTGTTGGTCATTAATAGTTACACAATTGGATATAAATCGATCAATTTTAGTAGTATGGTACACCTACATTAAGTACTCGCTCTTTAGTAGCAGTATAAGTGACTGGGATGAGTCTACAAATATTTATGTTATTTAATTCAGTTTATTTGTACATATAGTCGTATTTTAGTCACATTTAATTACCATCAAAATGGGACAACATCAAACATCAATAGGAATACAAAAATACTATAATGTCAAAATATAAGTTTGACAATATCTACTATATCTAAAAGTAGGTACACCTAACTACAATTATTTAAACATGTGTTAATATATGCCACAAAAATGCGACTACCACATAATGGCGAAAATTTTTAATTGGTAACAAATTAGTTGCATAATAATGCGACAATTTTGCGACTAATTCTTTGTTTGCAACATATATTTATTATTAGTCACTAAAATATCGTTTTTTATGTGACTACCTAATACAGTCGCTTTTGTAGTCGCATATGTTTTAATAATTACCTACTAAATTGCGACTATCTTAAATTTAGTCACTAAACCAATGAAATCCGTGTATTAGTGATATTTTGGTAGCAAACTTATGTGACTAATTTGCGACTAATTAATTTTTAGACTAAAATGTGACTAAAATATGATCAAATAATTGATGTCGCATTTTTGTCCTAAAAACGTAACAATTAAGTCACTTTTATGTGTGACTACATAAAGCAGTCGTTTAATGTAGTCGTTATTTTCGTGTTTTCTTGTAGTGTCTTGCATTGCATGTAAACAGTCCATTATATTGTCATAATAGATTAATAGTATTAGTTACATAGTTGCACCCAAAAAAAAAATTAATAGTTACATAGAAGTATTATGATTATCACATAAATAATAGAAATTCTTTATATTTTTGGATAAAATATTAACTGTATTTTTTTAACGTTACAATTGTATATTTGCTTACGTGCAAACCGATATCATGATCGAGCGTGAGTTTACGTAGTGGAAATAATTTATATTTTATATTTTAGTTTCTTATTGCCTTGTCTATCCAATATAACGTGATAGATCATGAACAAATTGAATATCGATGTTGGAGTTAAATTTCTACTTCTACAATTTATAGTTAATTAAATGGGGCATGCACCTTGCATGTCTGATACGATTTGTAGCCTAACATTGGCGGCTACATACATTTGTCACGAACATATTCTTTCCAGCTTCCACATTTCTTAGACTTAGGAGATAATTCTTCCTTGCATTTTCATTTAACAGTAAGCTAAATTGATTAACCATTGGAGCAAATTGTGTAGTGACAGTAGTGTATTTGTGATATGCATGTGTATTACAGACCACAAATAAAAGTCGTCCAAAAAAATCCACAAAATGACTTGTTGCACAGAGAAAAATGCTGTCACTCTGATCACTTTTCTTTTATTAGGTTAAAACCCTACTAAACTGAAGTTTGGAACATGCATTGAAATATTCTTAACTTTTCAAAACAGAGACAAGATTTTAAGAATGCCTCTTTATCCAATAAAAAACAAAAAAATAGTACTAGTTTTTGGGAGTAATCATAATAAGCCGACGAGGTAGTTGAGACTCATGAAGAAGCATGAACAACGAAACTTAATGTTTTCTCCCAAATGTTATATATCAATGTTTTCTTGTATAGCCTATTTCATGCATAAAGTTATCCACAAATTTTGGTATGAAATGATGGGATGATTAAAGCAAAAATGGTGTAATTTAACTAGAAACTGCGTAATAGTTAAAAACACTTTTGTTACTTGCCATCAATCTTACAAAATCTTTAGAGCTATATTTCGTATATGATCTTTCTATCACTCCACAATTTCGTAGATTACCAAATAAATGCTATTCGTTTGTCTAGAGTTAGTACGAAAAACATAACCTAAACCAAAGATTTTTGCATTCATGAATCGCTTCATATAAAAAGTAGATTTGTCACGACAAAGTAGTAAAAAGAGATTGTATTTGAAATTTCTGGTATTCATCAAAAAAAAATTGTTAAAAGGATTTAGTAGGCGTTCATGATCATGGATCACTGGATATAAAAATTAGGTCTGTCAAAGACTTATGTTTGATGGTATATATGATCTTAAACATAAGTTTTGAGATCATCATGTAACTGTTGAATAAAGTTAAAAATTAGGCCTTTCTCAACTTTATAATTTTTAGGATACAATGACGGAGCGACGGTAATTCACTTGAATGAAATGTGTAAGTTGATAATATACAAAATTTCTTGTGGAAGAACTTTTTTTTTGGTTGCGAGATGAAATGTGTTTTTGTGATATGTCTGTAGTAAAGCTTGGTTTGGTTTAGTACGTCTATAAACCTTCCTAAGATTATATTCTTGGCAATAAATTAAGGGTATTGCTTCTAAATTCTCTTAACTTGGGAGAACTTAATAGATTCACTTATTTTCATTCATCCATAAAAAACATATCTCAACACAAACTCAGATTGTCCGATTCCATTTTTAACCTTTGTGTATATATTGCCGTTTTAAAGAAGAAAAAAAGAAAGAAAGATACAATTTTGGGAAACGCGGTAATTAAGAATTAAGAAGTGGCACAAGGGTGGTAGAAACTAGAAGTAAAAGAAGGTGGTGCAAAGGCATGCACTCTAAATGAAAATAGGATAAATATATATAAATTAATAAAAGACCTCACACAGTGAATGTAAATGTAAATGTAAATGTATCCAACTTCACAAACGTGACGTATCTTTGTATATGCATACTTTTCTCTACTTTGTACTTATACATATTGAAGTAATAAGAGAGAGAGAGCGAGAGTTAGTAAGAGACAAAAGATTGTCACGAGACAGCGACATAGTGCATTTATGAAACCTTGAAAAACAAACTATAAACCCTAATTATCCCTTATGTTGCGGCTGTATAAATACGACATTGTTTTGAAGAATGTGCGAAAAAAAGTGAAAGAGATCATCTTCTTCTTTAGACTGGAAATCTAAAAGAGATATAAGTGAATCTTAATCAAGGATCATGTCTCACATCGCTGTTGAGAGGAATCGAAGAAGGCAAATGAACGAGCATCTTAAATCCCTTCGTTCTTTAACTCCTTGTTTCTATATCAAAAGGGTAACTTTCATGTTATCTCTTATTCCCGTATTACTCAATTCCATTTAATGATACTTATTTTCTGAAAGAGCTTGGGGCTTTTTTCTTGTTGAATAATCGGTGCTTTCTTTGTTTAAGTAATTTCAAAAGGGTCCAATTCTAGATTCATTCAATTTATCAAAATATAAAAAGATTCATAAAATTTCGGAAAATTGAGTTTAAACGGAAAAAAAAATTCCGGGAAAATTGAACCTTCTCAAATAGATAAACTATTTTTCGAGAACCAAAGAAAAAGCTTGTGCTGAAACAAACAGGTTTAGATACGTAATCGACCAGATCATGGTAATCCTTCTAATATTGGACATTCCAAACTTTCAAATTTTTTTTTATTTTTTTTTGGAAAATATATATGATTCTCTTTGTTAACTTCCGAAATCATACTATCAGCATGCACCAATCTATTCCATAATAACGGACTTGTATAAACGTGGTCTTGTTTTTTATGACTGGTCGTTATTAGGGAGATCAAGCTTCGATAATCGGAGGAGCGATAGAGTTCATCAAAGAGCTGCAGCAATTGGTCCAAGTTCTCGAGTCCAAGAAACGTAGAAAGACAATAAACCGACCTTCTTTTCCTTATGATCATCAAACACTCGAGCCATCTATTTTAGCCGCCGCCACCACCCGAGTACCGTTTAGTCGAATCGAGAATGTAATGACCACAAGCATTTTCAAGGAAGTAGGAGCATGTTGCAACTCCCCTCATGCTAACGTAGAAGCCAAGATCTCAGGCTCTAATGTTGTACTGAGAGTTGTCTCTAGGAGAATCGTGGGCCAGCTCGTGAAGATCATCTCTGTCTTGGAGAAGCTATCTTTTCAAGTTCTTCACCTCAACATTAGTAGCATGGAGGACACTGTCTTATACTTTTTCGTTGTTAAGGTACATATACATCTACTTATGAAGACAATGTTAGTCTACTTAATAAACAAACAATTAAACTCATTATATATCATGACATTAGATTGAACTTGGGCTTATAGACCTATTGTGAGTAAAAGTCTCCTAAATGACCGAACTATGATTCTTTACACCAAAATGTAATCTAATATTAGTAATAAGCTCTTATGGATCAGATAATATTTACATGTGCAGATAGGATTGGAGTGTCACTTAAGCTTGGAGGAGCTAACTCTTGAAGTTCAGAAAAGCTTTGTGCCTGAAGTCCTGGTCTCAATCAATTAAAACCTAAGCTATACTCATACTATAGCGTGTATCGTTTGTTGTGGGTTTAAGTGATCATATCGTTAATGAGCATACTTGATATACTTTGCTAGAAATAAGCTCCTCTAAATTTAATTATTTATGTTTTACTTAGTTTGTTGTAGTATCCGAACTCGATCGAATTGTTGTAATTTTTCTTATATAATAAATCATTACAATTTATGCTCTAACTAGTTTTATACTTCTAAATCATCCGCTCTTAAGGGCGTGTGTGCATCAGTGCATGTGTATAGTCATACTTGTATTATAACCCTTAAACTATTGGAGCCTAACCATTAGATTGTGTTAGGATTTTGTATATCACACTAATTATGTAGAGCATTTAGCTTGTATAGATTGATCTAGAAATATACACGATATATATACGTAGAGTCATCATATCTATATGTGAATCTAAGATCATCATATTAAATCTAATAAACACATTATCAAAATTTTAGCAACATATTACCATACGTACAATCAATAAAAACTCTCTTTGTTATCCATAAAACATTGAATTTCTTCTTTTTATAAATAAAATTAAACTAATTCCTAAATTCTTGACGTAACATTTTTGAGAGAATTTAGTATTTTTTTTCTATTTTATTAAATTATTTATTATATAATACAGACGCACACGTGAATGGCCAAGTGCCGGGAAGTGAGTGAGTAAAATGATAACAACGAGAAGAAGGAAAAAAAAACTAAACTAAACTGAATTAACGGAGAATTTGGTGAAGTGAGGTCTCAGCTGTTTCTTGGATAAAGGTCTCACCTGCCAGAATCATGCATGTCTGGCGATTGTGACATTTTCATAGACTCCTTCAGTCCTTCTCTTTCAATGTAAGGATATTTGACATACGTTCAAATTTGATTACCACATTTACTTGGTAATGATAGGTTCATGTTGTTGCTTATCTCCGATTTGCCCATAGGCGCGTTAAATCTTGTTTAATTTTGATGATTAATTCAACAAACTTTTCTATCAAATTAAAACCAGAATAAAAATGTGATTTATTAATTCCTGCGTGCAATATGTAAAACAGTTTGTAAAATAGAATTAGAAATTTGATTTTTACTGTGAAATAAAAAGAATATTATTTTATTTTAAAAGTCTCTTTTTGCTTATGATAATTGATTTGTATACAATATGAACATATGAATATTATATATATACATTACATAATACATGTAAAAATTTTATTGCAAAAAGAGTATGGCACACATGATCAGTATCACGAAACGTGGCACACTCGAGTTGTCAAATATATCAACTATACTATCATACCTACATCAATCCATTATCCATATTGACCCACCAAAAAATCGCACTGCCTCTCATTATTAGTCTCACTTTCTTTCCAAATCCTCTTTTCTATTTTATTTAATTTTCTTATCCATGCTCGTGACAGCGTTCGTGTCCTCTTTCTTGATTCTTCCTCTCTTAATCTTTGTTTAATCCGCGTATACAATGGGACGAATATTTAATTTAATTTTTTAAAACCAAGAGAATCTAAATCAGTGACTAGTTGATAAAATTTCACTTGGCATGTAGAACTTTTTTCCACGCTATATATATAATTTAGACCTTTACTTTTCTTAATGTCTGATGCACCATGAGTCCATGCTAATTGCAGACTTGCAGCAGTCAGTAAAACTAAAACCTTTGGATATGTGTTGAAGTTTTGTACCTTATACGACCGTATCATTGTTTCCACATTTATTTAGCATTCCTTGTCACATGCACCATAATCGAATAAAAGTGTGGAAACTCTTGAAAACCGAGATTATCCAACCATTAACTAAATATTAGCACCCACACCATTTAATCTTTAGACGGTTATCAATTTGTATCTATGAAATTTTAGTATATACTATAAATACAAGTGTTTCTCGTTGAAGCGAGTTACTACTTCTCTTTCCGAGATCCTTACTAGTATTGTATATCCTCTTCTGTATCATGTCTCGTGTTAAGAAATCACAAGATTTCTTTTAAAAGAAAACAATGTTTTTATCTTTTATGTTTCGTATATAAATATTTTCTCGACTCAACATTCACTAATTTTAAAGAATATATCGCCACACAATGGCTACAAAATTTGAACCTAGGAACTGCAATAGTTGGTATATGTATTTAAAAGTTTTGAGTTTGAATATTAATGTTAAATCCGATGGCTGTTATTCAGAGTTTTGAAATGGTCCCACGGCCGTCTTCGATAACTGAGCTCTTGAATCGGACGGCTGAGATTCAGACTTTACCTGGGCGTGATAACAACAACTCACTCACAGTGCTGAGTTGGCAACACATTATTGGGCAATTAAAAAATGGGAGGTTATCCAGGAGCGAGTCATTTGGGTTTGTTGGATTTAATGATATGATCGGCGAACCAATTTTAATGAAAGATTTAACTCAAGAATTAGTATTAGAGAGAGATAATTGGCCGTTGCGATCTCTTTCGGAAAAGGAAAATACTAAAAAGGTGAAATCGAAAACTATGGGTCCCACAAGAGTAAAAGGAGAAAAAGATGGGTCGTTTTGTCAAAGACCTGGAAACTGGAAGCTTTGATTGGGAACAAGAGTAACGCAAGGTAGAGGATAGCCTTAGAGCTACAACCAAACAATAGATGAACAAATGTCGGATCTCACTTTATACTTGTCTTCACTTTTCAACTCTTCTTTCAATTCTTGTTTTTCTAAGCTCAGATAATTTCATTGCGGGGGTATAGTAAATGCAAAATGCAGAAATATTTAGGAAACCCTGAACACTATTAATACTCAATAAAATAAGAAATCTTTGAAAGAAAATTTAATTGTTAGGCGACAACCTTGTAACTTGTACGAAAATAAAATTAATTGTTTTCTAAGCTCAGAAAATACATTTGATCATGTAATTATTTTGATATTTTCCTAACTTCTAAACAGGATTTTATTATAAATAAAAGGTATATTGTGCATTTTGTTCATTATCGTGACGTATTTCATATAAGTAACAGCAGCAAAATTCTTACGTAGCAAGCAGAATCTAGGAGAATCTAAAACCTGCATCAGTAAGTTCGTGTGCAAAAGCATAGAAGATGAGACACATGCAGTTCTGAACAATTCTGCTGACGCTACACTTAGCTCTGCCACATAGCCTTCATTTAATTCCTTCAACTGTTCACTAGGTAGGCCCCCATCTTCATCAATGAAGGATCTTCATCATCATACATGATCATCATCATGAATAACCATGCATGATGATATCTTCATCTCTTTTTTTAATTTGTGGATTAAAGTTATGATTTTAATTGATTTGGTTGCAATAGTGATCTATAAACCAATAGGCTAGCAACGGTTACATCGGACGTGAATTGGTGATAGAGATTGACGACCAATTTTACGTGCTAGGAAGACTATATGATCACGACCAAATTTTAATTTGTTAGTATTATTTACAAATTAGTAAAAAAAGTCGTTATATTCATCTTATTATCCTTCCTTTTAGAATTTTCTTTTCTAACTTTCAATTTAAATGCAAATAATAGTGTTGACTTTTCCTCGTAGTTTTTTTCCTTATTTTGACGGTAAAAATGAAATTCTTTAATTTAATTTATAACTAACACTAACAACAAGAAATGAAAGCAAGATCCAAATATAGTGGAGAAAATTATCTTAGTATAATGGACACAACTCCACTTCCATTAAGATTCCGTATCCTCTTAGAAAACATGCTAATAAGATTAAACCCAAAGTGCTAATATTCATAATCAATTACCATGTGGTATCTACCAAATTTGTTCCTAGCAGTTCCGTATGTTCATAATTAGTTTACAGAACAATTAGCAAATATTTACTGTCGACGAAAACACTCTAACTCTTTCGAATCTTATATTATAATACTATTAAAATTACTGAAACTATTACAAAGTGAAGAAAAAACCTAAAACAACTTAGGATTCGATACATGGAAGAAAAAGGATACACACCTATTGAAGTTTTATTTAGATTTTTACCAGCTCACATAATATCGCAGCTCGATGTGTTCTCGTCACTAAAAGCATGAGAGTATTGATCATTCCCATGGGGCGGATATGGATACGGGTACGGGTAAGGGTACGGATACGGGTTTGGATATTGGTGCGGGTTTGGCGGCATATAGTTAACTGCCGGTGGTGGCCGTGCGTACATCATTGGTTGGAACCGCTCGTTCCCCATCGCTCGTTGCTGGTTCATAACCGCTGCTAAATACTGTTGTTGTTGCTGTTGCTGCTGCATTTGAATTGGATCTGGCCCGGCCCCTTGGAAATAACCCGGTGGTGCACCGCCTGGACCGGTCGCTGGTAATCCTTGAACCGCCGGTATAGTCATAATCGGACCACCCATAGGCATGCTCATATTCGGTGGTCCTCCGCCTCCCATTGGACGGAAACCACCCGGAACTCCTCCAGCCAAGGGCCCACCTCCGCCGTTACCCTTCTTTCCGGCGTTTGGGCCACCACCACCACCTCCACTACCGTTTTTACCGTCTTGTGGATGTCCACCACCGCCGTTCTTGCCTCCACCTTGGTTTTGATTTCCGCCACCAGCCTTGCCACCACCGGCGGGAATGCCCTTGCCACCATTTTTAGCAGGGCCACCGCCAAGATTGGCGTTCTTTTGAGCGTTGATCATCATCTGTTGAGCATTAGGCATCATAGCCATGTTGGGCTTCATCTTACTTGGCGGAGGGAGATCATCAAACTCATCATCAGACTCGTCGTCATCGTCATCACTAAACTCATCATCGAATTCGTCATCACTAAAATCATCATCATCATCTTCAGGAACATCGAACTTCACTCCTTTCTGGGTTTGGTTCTTGTTCGCAGGAACAGAGCCCTTCAAATCCTTTAACTGAGTAGGAAGCTTCAGATCTTGAAACCCTTTCATCTTCTGCAACTGTTGAAGCTGCTGAATCTGTTGTGGATTCAGTTGCTGACCCATCTTTGGCCCATTATTATTACCTCCACCTCCACCACCGCCGCCGCCACCTCCACCGCCTCCCCCGTTCTTCTGACCTTTCTTGTTGTTATTATTGTTTCCGCCAGCGCCGCCGCTTTTTCCATTGTCAATCTGCATTCCCTTAAACTGATTGGCCAAATGGGACTGATTCGGATTGTTGTTAGCCTTGGGAGCTCCCCAGACTTCAGCATGTTTACCAGATTTGGCGAGCTTCTTGATGAGAACTGAAGGATCTACACTCCCAGAAACTGTCACTTTCCCTTGGTCTGCATCAATCTTGGTCGTGAAAACACCTGTGTTTTGATTTCAAGGCAAAACACAAACGAGTTTCAAGACTTTTTAGTCAACAAACTAAAAATCTTTGAATCAAGACTTAAAAAAAAAAAGTCAAAAAGAGATTTTGAATTTGATTTAATTTTTCTCCACCTTCGATTTTCTGCAAGATTTTCTTGACTTTTTGCTTACAGCCATCACAGTGTATGTTCACTTTAAGAACACAAGTCTACAAAATAAAATTTCACAGATTAAGTCAAGAGACGACTGTCTTTTTATTTTATTTTTTTAACTGAGAAGAAATGGTGAACAAACCTGGATCTTCATGAACTCTTCTTTACTCATTTTTTCTTAACAAGATGGGAAAAAAGAAGATTGGTCTGGTGACGAAACTCAAATCTCTTTCTCTTTCTCTCTGTCTTTAGTACCAGATCTGAGAAAACAACTCTGGTACTTCCAACCTCAATCTGGACAACATACAAACCCAGAGAGTGTTATTTTAACACACATTTAAAGACACAAACAAGAGGACACATCACTGCACAAACAAATATACATTACATACATATATGTATCTGATATGAAAGATACCAGGAGAAACGAACTTCGGCAGAAAAGAAGGAAGATAGGTTCAGAGAAAGAGAAGTAAAATCGTTGCTTCAATTTATTAGAAGAACAAAATGTAATATTATTTTATTTTTAGTCTAGGTTTAGACAATATTTTATCTAATGAAAAAAAAAATCATAGAGTTTTGGGAGAACTTTTTCAATTACCAAATCCTATATATTTAGAGATTTTTTTTATGTTTAAATAATAAACCAGAATACAAAATTAGTTGGAAGAAAATCGAAAAAAAATATATTTTTAAATACTTAGTATAAGAGGTATATAATAATTATTTTTTTGGTATTTAGTTTAAGCGAATACCCTTTGAAAAATATTACAATTCCAAACGGAAAGATCTATGTGATTTAATTGGTGGATAGAAATAAGTCTTCACCGAAAAACAATTTGGTTATGTAATCGCATAATAAGAATAGGAAAAAGAGAGTGGTCGTGGGTTACGATTCTTTAAAAATGATAATGATAATGATGAAGGCCTCGTACTTCATAATTTATAGTGAACATAACCACGTTTTCGCCCAGATCTCTATAAGTTCTCCCTACTTTTATAAAAGATTTCCAATTGCATTTTTATACATTTTTCTTCTACGCATTTACTTACTATCTTCGCAACTTGTTGTCAAAGACTAAACAAACACAAATCTATTGCCTTATCTTTTCTTTCCATCTTGGCTTATAATTATTTAAGAATTTCACTTTTTCATATGGATGAGCATTTAAAGTTAGCTAAACTTAAACTGATTGTCTTATAAAAATAATACTTCATTTGTTTTATTTTATTTGTTGTTTTAGGTTTTAACACATAAATTAAGAAAACATTCAAATTTTTTTTATTACCCTTCATTAATACACTAAATAAGTTTTTTCATTGGTTATCACATTAAAATAATAAAAAATAATAAAATAAATTTTATTTAAAATCAGATTGTAAACTCAAAACAACACTTGTTTTGTAATAAAAAAAATCTAAAACTACAAATAAAATGAAAGTAGAGTAATGGTTTATTTTGGAAAAGAGAATAGAATGGGTTTCTTGGTGAAGGACACTGTACATTTATTTATTCAATCAAGCATGCCTAGTTATAATATTATTAATGTTCTTAACTAAATCCGATACGAATATTACAAATGGTAATCAATATTAAGATTTCTAAAACATTTTCTATATGACGATTGTCCAATTATTGATAGAGAATTGAACCAGAAGAAGAATAATTTACACATTTGGAAAGTTCCAAACAAAATCTGTATAATTGAAAAAGCAGTTTATGGGTTAAAAATATTTGCATGTTGAGATCAATAATTGACTTTTGTCGTTTAAGTTTTGCCTAATTCGATAGCTGTTGGTCACATGAGTGTTTCTGCACATGACATGGCTCTTCTTCTTCTTCTCATTCTTCACAAAATGACATTAATTCTTAAAGCTTTTGTCCGATTCTTTTCTGGTATTACCATCTTTTCCTTTGGATTCGTTTTCATTTTCATATTTTAGGAAAGTGCATTATTGTACGTTTTGGACTCAAAAAGGTAATAATTCTTATCGACGTCACCGTTGATAATCATTTCATTTCAGTCAATTAAATTGATATTTAACAAAATGAAAATTTAGCTCACTAAGCTAAATATACTTAATTGATTGATCTTTTCTTGCTGACCATTTTAGCGTTTTTAGAATTTGAGCTACATTTTCGGTCAATTAAATGAAGATACTAATAGGTTTGAGTCCGGCGGTAAGAAAATGCATGGTGGTAACAAAACTAGACGGTTAAAAGTTGATGGTACTAACCAAAAAAATTAAACAGTACTACCACCATTTATATATTCCCGCATTATTGGTTTCTCTTAAAACTCTTAATGCGTTATCTTTTAAATACTGTATGTTTTAACCTAATTAGCATAATATGGAAATAAAAACTGATTTCAAATCGCAGAATACATATTCTGTAAACATGAGACCCCTATAAACATTGACTGTGAGTAAAAATAATTATCTAGTTCAGTTTAAACTTGCGACCAACAACAACAAATCAAAGGAAGACTTTTCTTATTTTAAAAGTTTGAACCTTGTCAAAAGACTATTTCGAAAAAGTGACTTTATTTTCTTTAAGCTAAACCTCAGTGGGAAACACTATTTTTCCTGCAGCAGCTTTTTATTCAGTAGAGATGTTTAAAACTTTATACAGCCTAAGCAAAAAGCAGAAAATAATAAAATATAGTTCTTCTTCTTCAACTCAGCTCTCTTTTTCTCTCTTTTATTATTTCTCTACAAATATCAAACTCTACATTTTCTCTAATAGTCCTTGACTCTCTGAAGCAAAAAGGTTAAATGATAACGAAGAAAGGAAGATTCGTTAAAAAAAAAGATAATGAAGAAAGGAAGATAAAGAATATGGTGTTAATTTCTAGACCTTGTGACAAAATTGTTGGGGTACTATGAGATTTGGACCACAACATTGGATCCTTGCTCTTAAGCAAACCAACAAACGCATTCAATTACACATTACGTAGATTGGTGAGAGTGTTAGAAAGTTATCAAAGAGGATAAAGATAAGAAACGAAAGCTCTTCTAGCACATAAGCTATACATATACTGATGATGCTTATATATTCCAAAGACAGTTTTATACCAAACAAATCTATATGCGGTATGAAGTTATGAGAAGAAGAAAGAATCAAGAATGGTGTTTTAAGTAAAGGAAGAACTTATTTTTTTTCTATTAGTGTTGTTCATCACTACTGTTCGCATTGATCTCTAGGAGCTCTTCAATGGGTTGTCGACAAATTGGACATTTGTTCGACTGAAGCCTCAATTCTTTCGCGCAGTCGCTACACATGCACTGCAAAGACGGACATACGACATTATAAGACTGTATAATAAAGCAACTAAAACATTCTTCTCTTGAAACTGATTGTACAGTGATCTATAGACATTGTAAGTCCGATTTGATCGAAAACAAGAACTGCCCCATCAAAGATATGACAGAATTTGGCTATTACTGTTTGAATAATATCTAAAGATAGTAAATTTCCAATTGTTTTGATTGAATCCAGTGCATTAATGTTGGTATTATCATTTATCAAGCACATATCTCAATGGGGTTTGGAAAATGAAATGCAAAGTTTTGAATCCAAAAGAAAATGATTGAGAAAGTCTTACCATATGTCTGCAAGGCAGCACGGCCGTATCCTTAGCCTCAGTCATGCAGATCACACATTCTTTACCCGAACCACTGTCATCTAAGCCAGAGGCAGCACCTTGAGTGGTCGAGCCATACAATTCACGGAGTTCATATCGAACACCTTCAATCCAAAGAATCTGCTTCACCACTTTTACTTTGAAAGATCCGTTGTTATTCTTCTCGAGGACCGCTTGTGTGACTTGTTTATGAACTGATGATTGCTCTGAGATCGAATTTGGAGAGATTAACGTTTCAGCTGATATTACAAGCGGGTAGACGTCTTCTTGTAAGGGTTTTGACAGATCATCAAGAGCGAAGAAGCTCAGGTCGGTTCCTGTCCCTGAAGGCTGGAGAAACTTCTGTCCAGGACCTTTCTGAAAATGGAATCTTGTCGATGAATAAACCTGTGGAAACTGCGGGATAAACGTGCAGTTTGGTTCTTCCTTTGCAAAGAAGGTGATAGTGAAACTGAAAATGAAATGAGAACACAATGAGGGCCTCTCGAGATTTCTTATCTAAAGTTAGGTTTAGGCTTACACAAAGCATTCTAGATCAAGCCTTGGAATCAATATACACATATCCATCAAGTAAATCATGTAAAGCTTGAACCTTTCCTAATCCCAAATGGTTCTCATGGCTAAAGATTTCCTTTAAAAGTTCCCTCAGTCTTAATTTGCCAGTTCTTCCCAATTACGGTTCTAAGCATCAGACATACCAAGACTATGTACTCTAATCCCTCGAAATCCAATCACATTTCAGGCAAACCCCATGGATCAAACCCTTAACTAGAAAAGGATTAAATTCAGATCGGTGAATATTACCAGCCGTCGAAAAGCGCGTCGAAGACGAAGGAAACTTGATGGTGACCAGGGACGAGATCATCCACTTCGAGACTCACCGTATCTCTATGCACATTGACGTCGTTCCTCACCTTCTTCGCGTTCTGTTGCTCCACGTATGGTGGTGGAAGCGGTTGCGGCTGAGGCGGACTAAAAAATCCAGGCCACATCGTTGGGCCCCACCAATTGGGCTGAGCGGTGGTGAAATACTGAGGATGTTGAGGGTAATAATGGCAATGGCCATAGGAACAAGAGTTGATCTGTGGCTGTGGTGGTAGAGGCGGAGAGAGATTGTAATTGGAGTAGTTGTAGTCATAATGCGGAGGAAATGGAGGAGGAGGAGGGTCGAGGTAATAGTAAGGCGGCGGAGGACGGTGGTGGTGATGAAAACGGCGGTTGTTGTTGTCTCGTCTTCTGTTGTTGTTGCTAAAGGAGATTCCCATTGGTGAGAATGACAATGGGAAAGAAAGAGAGAAGACAGAAAGCAGAATAGAAGCAGCAGAGAGACTGAACTAGAAGAAGAAGAAGATTTGGTAGATGATGTGTCGTTGAAGTTTCGGTAATGCTTTTTGACTTTCTCTTTTTACTTTTTAAACCGACTAACTAAACATGTCTTTTCGGTTTGGTTTTGGTTTTGGGTTCAGTTTTGAGTTCGGTTTATTATTTGGTTTAAAACTTTTATATTAGGAACATATAGTTTATAATAAATTATTCTGGTAACATTTAATAAAATAAATGGTTTGGTTTTCAGTTTTCCTCATAAATTTGACTTTATTATGTACTTTTACCACCTAATCTCACTTACCGTGCATTATTAACTGATGCTCCTTCAAGTCAACTCTACAACTATAGAGACATTATTATGATTTTTCTCACATCATCCATAAAAAGTTCCACTGGTTCATTCTTGAATTTTTACCAGAAGTCTATTGCACCAATTAGGAATTCGTGCTTAAACTATTTGAATATACAAAACTGATTTGTTCATGGTTTTACAACTGATTTTTAAATAATTGTTAACAAAAAAACCATTAGAGTTAAGAATGGGGATGGTTTAAAAACGGACTGTTTTGTTGAAATAGTAGGTGACACTTAACTACAACCAAATGATCAATAGTTTATCTGAAAGTTATACTCCTATGATTATTCAGTCAATTATTAATAGCTTTATGGATATATAGTGAAATTTCCGGTGAATGAAAATTGTCATCTACTTCCATTTAAGCCCATATGTAAACCCATCCGTTAATATTGGGATTTATGACATTTTCTATTCAAATGACAATTGGAATTCATTTATTAATGGACTACCTAAGTGGAGACTGGAGAGGATCGGAGGAAAGGTCATTATTTTGCCTGCCATTAAAGCACCTCACTCGTTTTTGTTGTCTTTCTCCGACCAAAAAAAAAAACACAACACATTATTGATCATCGAGAAATGTGTAAAGATAAGATCTCTCTATATCTGTTTCTCAACCAAATAAGAAGTTGATCTATTAATAGTCATCATTATTAGAAACTCTGTTTAAATTTCACAATATTAAAAGAAACCTCTAAAATTGGATATGAACCATTCTTGGATCATCATTCGTGTCATACATTTGAATTAAAAGATCACTTATATCATAACTATAAACTAAGTCGAGTTAACTTAATAATGACATCTTGTGAGTCAACAAAAAAACTGTTGATTTTCACTATACATAATTCTCAACTACCGCAACTTTCAACCTGACGACAGTGATGAAGTTTTTGCGATTAGTTTGTAATTCGAGAGAGTAGATGTAGTTTCCCCTTTTGGTAAGAAATAAACTTGTGATCACATTTTAGAGTCAATATTGGATATGGAGCTACAAAAATCATGTTCCACAATAAAATACATTTTTTATATATATAGAACTCCAAATAGTTTAGATGAACTAACCAATAATGATAAATTTCACAAGGAGAAAATCAAGAGAATCGAAGCATGGGGAAAAAAAAAGAGAATCAACATAAAGCAGAAGCTCTGTCTCTCTTCTCAACAGAGACACAACCTCTCTGTAAATCCTTAAAAACCCTAATCTCCGAGTAATCCCTCAGATCCTCGAGGCTCACGTACTGTTGCTTCACCATCTTCGACAAGTCCGTACCGGTCTCATGCACCCATACGTATGGTAGACACGTGTCGTCGTTGTACAACCATCTACGTCCTTCCTGGTCGCCCACGTAAGCTCTGTGGATGTTACTGTGTCTAAGCCTCTTGGAACGGCCGGGTTTGAGATTGTGGACCCGTTTAAGGATTGAACCGACCCGAATCTGGAGCTCCACGGGACGGTCCGAGAGGTTCCAGAAACGGGAGTCGAGGGAGTCGATGGAGAGTAAGCGGGTCCGGTCTCCGCAACCATTGTAACATTGACGGAAGAAGAGGAGGAGGAGGAGGCTGAGCCTTGGGAGCTTGTCTTTGATAGACTCTAGCATCTCTTTTGTGAACTTCATCGTTGATGTTTCATATCCTTTTATTTTCTCTCTTTCTTCTTTTGATGGTTCACAAGAGTGTATTGGACTTTGTGTATATATGTGTGCCAAATAGTAAATGCAAGAGGAATATCAACACTTAATAGTATGGATTCTCTAAAAAAAAAAAGACAAAAAGAAGATAATTCCGGTTTACTACTGATTGTACACCGAACCAAACCTAAACCATAATTGGTAAACAAGCCAATTGGTAGCAGAAAAAAATATGTTGAGAACTAAAACTGACCCAAAACCATATTTAATGTGAAAGATTGGACCAACTAAATTTGAGTTCTTTTTAAAATGTATATGTATATATGCTAAATTAATATAATTTATTAATAGTAGTTTTTTTTTATAATTGATCTAAACCATAATTGAACCGAAGCATCACAAAATCTGGATTTCAGTTCGGTTATAAATTTTCCACACAATAATAAAAAAAAAAAGAATCACAATATCTTTGACTATGTTAAACCAGAGCGTGTAGTGTCCATCCTTGTTTGAGTGCTTTCATCATGCTGATCTGACCAAATTAACTCTCACTACTGTGTCTCTCGAAATTAGCTGAGTTTTCGTCTCATAAACTTTGATTTACAATAAAAAGCAAAACCAAATGGAGCAGCACAGTTTAATATATGTTTTAAGTCTCAGTTTAAAAGGCAAAATCAATTGATATTAAGTTTTTAAACAAAAAACAAAGAAAAGTCTCACTTGTTGATATCTATAATCTATTGATCTGTTTGTCAGAAACATGCGTCACAGATTAAACCAGAAAATCTAAGAAATACTTATCCCAAATATATTGAAATCGATTTTATTTCATGTGGTGAAGGAAAATTTGGTGTGTGGGTCGACAATAAGCCAAGAATCAAGGACGCCGACAAATACTTCGTTATTTCTCCTTTATCAAGTTGATGATATTATGATATACCTCGCTTCCTCCTTCCAAAAAAACAACAATAATCAAATTTTGTATAAAAAACAATAAAATACATCTACAGTGCTACACACACCTTTGCTTGAACTTTCACCATTATGAAGTATGGAAACTTTAATCACCCTTTTAGTTTCCAATTATTTCCTTTTCTTCTTAATATTAGGCTTGACATTATTCATCTGACCCAACTGAAATGATTAATTGCTGCATTATGTTCCTTGGACACTGCCTTATTTTTTTCGGTCTATTTTTCCCTCCTTTCTTCTATAGAATATTGCTTTTAGGATCATTGGAGATTATTGTATGTACAAAATAATAGTTTATAGATCACTCTTATAGTTTTAGTATTTTATACAAAGCAATAAACCGAACAGCTAATAGTTAATGCACCTTTGCAAATTAGATTTTACATATACAATGCAGATAACTTTAATGATACTATCGTTTTCCAGATGAACATCTGTTCCAAACATTCACGGATGCAATAGTAAATAGCAGATCAAGCTGACATGTTTCTAAGTTAAAGAAAGCAATCAATGAATAGAGACAATATAGATAGATTACCCTAACCAAAAATAACCAAGTATCTATCAAGTTGTATCATTGTTAGAGATAAGAGAGACACAAGGGCCGAAGCAGCAAGTGGATCTATAAACACATAGATCTAAAGATTAAGTGCATACCTCAAAACCCGATTTGTCAATCGGTTCTACTTCCAAACGACAGTATGTATAAGCATTAAGAACAGAGGAATGAAACAGAGACAAGTTACTTCCAACCTCAAAATTCAGTCTATAGTTGAACCAAATTTTAAACTTGTTCCTATTTCCAATCAAGAGTTCAAAATCATAATTACTATCAGAAAAATGTCAACCAAATATATATAGAACACAATTGTTGCTCCAATCTGTCGCTATAATACAATAAAACTCAAGATTGAGTTTAGTTTTCCCAAAAATAATAATAATCTATACTCCAAAAAAAATAAGTCTACACAAAATAAAAAATCCGTGATTTTGCCTAAACCAAACTTTACCATCTCTATCTCACACACACTGCATTCAGCAATACGTGAACGAGCATCAAATCCACAAAGTACTGATGTCCTATCTCACCGTCCCTCCACCGCATTTTCGCCGGAGCTCTTCCGTAATGAACTCCATCGTTGCACCGGTTATCATAATGCCACGGATACGTCATATCGAAGTTATCAACCACGCTTGTAACCAATCCTGCATCCCTCATTTTCTCAAGAAACACTCCGTTAAACGCCTCCATTTTGCTCGGGTTAAACGCAAGCAACCTCGCGTAACCGCCTGTCGCGATTGTGTTCCTGAAAATCACTTCAGGCGGTTGCAATCCTCTGCTTTTGACACCGTCGAAAACTTCTCTCCAAAATGTAGCCGCGGTTTCAGCGCCTTTGGCAAAGGCTCTAAGACTGGTCCAGTGAATGCCATCGTAGACCCGAGTTCACGATCATGGCGTCGGGAACACGGTTCGTTTCTTCCGAGAAGTATTTCTTGAGCAATTCTCTAAAGTCCAAGTCTTTAAGTGAATCAAGGCCTTGATAGTTCTTTGTCTCGTTCCAATGACCGTTAAAGATACTCGTGATCCTAACAGTCTCCGATGAGTTCTTCGGATTCGAAAACGTCAAATCGAATCTCCTCGGAACAGCTGGGATTTCAGGATGACCTAATACGAAATTCAGCAAGTTTCTGATCGAATCGACGTGATTTGAATCCCCCCAGAAGAATATCCATTTGTTTTTCAAGCAATCCCAAGCTAAATCGCCGGAGAAGAGCTTGAAAGAGCAATGGCTAGAGTAAACCCAGCCATTGCTCTCTATAGCTCCAACCGCTCCGTCACACCATGGTTTCCGGCAAGGGAAATTCTCGGCGAGGCAGCGGTAACGTCCGTCGTTGCTGATCTGGCATTCGTCATTCTTCCCAAGCCTAGTCCATCGTCCGGACCAGGCGTTTCGGTTAAAGTCGGTTTTTTTACATGACCGGAGCTCTGGGAGAGTAATGTCAGGCTTCTTGAGGAAGCGTAATCGGACGTTTCGAAGCTTTTGGTCGAAGCCCTCAAACGTGCGGTGCTGAACTTAAGGCCTTGGTAATGGCGAAAAAGCAAAATGACGGTGAGGTTGTAATCTCCGGCGAACTCAGGATGAACCTGTAACGAGAATGAGTAAGTTGCGTATTCGAATTCTTTAACTGGTGGTCTAGGTTTCCAATTCCCTCCGGATCAATCAGTCTCGCAATAGTCTCCACCCATGCAAACGGGTGATCCAGATTGGTCTATGGCTTGGAAATTGAATTCGTGGATCTTTCCGGCGATTAACTCTACTGAATCAATCCCGTCGACGCCGGGAACGGAAATATCGACGGTTTTTGCTTCCCTACACGGCGCTCCTCCTGGAGCCAACCAATTCTCATCAGATTCGCCGTGAAATTCTTCTGCAAATCGGCGGTGATCCACTCGAATTGGACCCGGGACGAGTTTGAAGTGAGATTCACAATCTTCGGATCCAGATTTCGTCTAACCGTCGTCGTTTTCAGACTGAGACTTTGGCGGTTGGGTTTCTCGGATTCTAAAGGCGACGGAGAAGGCTTGGCTTGAACAGAGTATACATTGAATCTCCTAAGCTCGACGAAGCTTTGAATTGAACAACCGTCAATGCTCCAAACGACCAACATGAGGAAGAAGACGAGTGCTGTAAGAGCACCGAGCCGCCATTGAAGCAGAGGGCTCGGCCGTAGAATCATCAATTGGTTCGGCACCGGAGATAGAATCGCTCCTTTATCCGGCAGCTGAACAACCGGCAGAAACAAAACCCACATATTAGAGTTAACGGGAGAAAGTTACAAATAGGAAGAAAGAAACTATAAATCAATTTGACGACAAGTTAATTTCCATGATGAGTTTTTTTTCTTTCTTTAGTAAAGCATTAGTTTTTAGATTCTACCGAGAAAACATTACAAGTCGGAGAAAAATCCTAACTTTAAATAAGATAAATTAAATATTTAAGCATTAAACTTACTCTAAATTGCTTGCTTTAATGAAGGATAATTTCTACTCTTCTGGGATATAGCCAAACTCAAAAGAAGATGACGATGAAGATGAATGATTCACAATCCACAAGTTTTTTTGTTTCGATAGGAAAAAAAAACCCCAAATATTCCTTCTTTCTTCTTCTTGGTTTTGCAGTTTTAATTCCCAGATTCACAAAACCTTTAAATCCTCCCAATTTCCAGAAGAAAAATAAAGGAGAGTATGGGAGGATTAAAAGTCTTTTAAGTTTTTTTAACTAAACAAAACCAAACATCACATATATATATACTAAGAACAAAAAAAAAGGAAAACTCAAATTTGACAGCTATAATAGATATCCAAGAAAATTTAGGATGCCCCAAGTGCAGCCAAAAAAGCATTTTAAAGATAGTGGAGGAGAAAAAGGCAATTTTATGTCGAGACAATTATACCCTGTTATTCCACTAGATTCACCATGACCCCAGAGACCGATGACCGCGCTAAATAATTGGGCAATGCGACATGTGGGCAACGAAGCGTTTTCAGAAGTCGCATTGGTGTGGCGTTAGGGATACTTTTGTCATTTCATTTAAATAATTAATTCGTCCGATTGGCCTCACATGCCTTTGTTTAGTCACCGCCGCTCCAATTTCTCCGCAGGAGATAATTAATATAATCTTTTTATTCGAAATTAAAAATACTGTATTTATTTTGTCAAAAAAATTGGATCATAAATCAGAGGACCACAACAGAAAAAAGGAAGCAGAGGCCACGGGGTAAACTTGAAAAGGAAATAAATTGCTAACAAAAAAATAGTAAGATCCAATATTAAATTAGATTTAGATATTTTGGCTAAAAAGGATAAAAGCAAGTTCAGATGTTCTAATTATCAGTAGAGGTAAAACCGTTGGAGATTTAGCCTGGGTATAACTAACAATTTTAGATAAGACAATATAAGAAATCTTTTTTTTTATCTTTAGATTAGTATTGGTCTATTTTCAATACGTCTTTAACTTAATAAAATGTCCATTCACATTCTTCATAAAATTATAGTCAAACATAAATAAATGAGGAAGAGAGAGAGAGAATAAACCAGAATGAGGATTAAGAAAGAGAGCGAAGAAGTCAACCCCAAAATAAACAAAATCTATTCATAATCTTGGGGAGTTGCCTTGGTAATCAAGACGTCTGGGAAAAGTGGGTGTTGTAGAGAACTTGTGCCACAATAGTGAAATTAAAATAGTAATGTTGGACCATGAAAGAAGCTAGAGGATATTGAATAATTAGAGTAGTTACTCACTAAACTAAGCTTATACGTTTATGGTTCTGATATTGAAGATGTAGTTGACTATTGAAAATCTGTCCTAACATTTGACTTTAACTCGTTGCACAAAAAAATTGACTTTAAACTCCAAGCCTACCAAAACTCTTGGGCCTAAGAGAAAGCCATACAATCTTTCATTTTTAGGTGTAAATAATGTTGAATGAACAAGAGTAGCCCAAGTAGGTTGACAAACAATCTCTTAACGTACGTGTGTAGGCCTCGTGCTTCCCTTCTATCTTAATATTGGGCCAAGATGGGACTTATTTGGGCTTGTTAGTATTGTTAGCATCTAAGCCTTTTATGATTTGTGTTTAGCGTTGTCACCGTGAGGAGAAATTATGAAATTAGTAACTCTGCTTTTCTATAAATGAGAATATTTTGTGAGCTTCTCCTTTTTATCCCTCTCCCGCTCTGAATTCTGATTTCAGAATCTCTGACAAAAAAACCTTGGCCAACATTGGATATGGATCTAATCTTGAACCGTTTTTTATTCCAACCTGTCTCGGTTCAATGTTTAAACCGGGTAACATTTGTTTTGATGAACAGAGTTTGTAATTCAAAAACTGTTAGTAACCTCACTAACCACAGTTAAAAACAAACTCAATAATAGGATTGGTTTGATTTTTAACCGGGATTGAATGGTCTCCTGATCTGAAGCAGAGATTGGGTCAAAGAGATTAAGAAAAGTAAAAGCAAAGAAAGTGAAAGCAATGCTACTTTTACTACTTTCTCATCGGTTGTACGCTGAGAAAGGACTCTTTTGTAGAACACACATTAACTCTGCTCTGCTGCCATTACTCTCTCTCTCACTTTCTCTCTTGTCCAAAGTTCAAACTCTGGAACTTTTCTTCCTTAGAGAGCCTTTAGAACCAGATCAGCTCTCTTCTTGGTAAGAATCTCTCTTCTCTTTGTTCATACTGTCTCTTTAAATTTGATAGCTTCCATATTTTACTATAATTCGTCTGCTATCGTTTTCTCTGTCACAGTTCCTACGTCCTCCATGGCTTCCGATGGGCTTCCTCGTTTCTTCACTGTCTTTCTTTCCCACTACAGCTCCGAATCCTTGGTGAGATTTTTCTTTGGTTTTTTTTTGCTTAACTTAAAGAGTTTCGCGGTAAAATCTGCTTGGTTGATATGTTAGTGATGATGTGAATGAGATATGAAAACAACATTGTAAATCCTTATCTTTAACTCTCTTTTTACCATGAAATAGTTTTTTTAAAAACTTTTATTCACTACGTAGCTTAAGATTTTGTGTGTTGTATTAGATATGTTTGAATATGCTAGAGAATATGTCAAAAAATTATAGACTAGCTTTACTGAAATGTTTCTCCTAGATTGAAATTTTTGAATAAGAGGCTTGATTTTGTAGTTTGCCTGTTTACAAATCCCTGGATGCATAGACTATAACCTAACTTTGTAGCATTTTGAAATGAATTTCTCCTTACTGTTTTTTTGTGAGTTGAATGTTTTTTTTTTTTTTTGCAAACAGAGTCTCTAGTTTATGTTTTTGCTCTTGATCAGTCACTAATAGTTTAGTTTGTGTTATATGTTTTTGTTGAGCAGCTCATTCCAAGTTCGTACTACGAACACTTACCTCGTCCGTTGCCCAAGACATCAATTCTTATGGGAAACAGTGGAAAGTTTTGGAAAGTGGCAATGTTGAGCAAGCAAAAGCAAGTGTATTTTGACAAAGGCTGGGCTATTTTTGTGGCTGATAATGAGCTTAAAGATGGCGAGTTCTTGACGTTTGTGTTTGATGGTTACAACCGGTATGAAGTGAGCATATATGGTCACGGAGCTTGCAAGGAAATTCGAGCTTCCATCCAAGTCGAAGAGATCTCTGAAGGGACAGAGAGTCACAACAGTGGGGGTGATATTCATGATAGCACCATCCAAGTGGAAGAGATCAATGATGACACAGAGAGTGACAGTGAGTATTCTCCTGGTAGCCTAGACATAACAACCATCTCTGTCGAAGCTGCTGAAGTGGTGAATACAATCGCAACAAGCCGGACCATAGGTTATAAGAAATATTGTTCTTAATCAATAACTTGTTTGATGGTTATTTATAACAAAACTGTTTTGATATATCTCTTGTAAAATTTGCAGTCAAGAAGACCATTAAGAATCCGGAAGCGTATTTGGATGATCGAAACAATATCCACTTTGTGACAAGTCTGAAAAACAGAACTTATGAACTGGTAAGTGTTACTTCGAAATAATTCTCTCTTGTTTTTTTTTTTTAACTTTGTTTTATTAATTGATTATGTTGTTGTTGCTGCAATTGTTACTATACAGCTAATTTATGGACAATTTGTGAAAGACTACCAATTGAGGTTTGACAACAACTTTGGAATACATCGACCAATTTGGAAAACTAACAGCAAAAACATCAAATTGGGCCGATAAGCGTGTCTGCATCAACAAATGGAACATAATATGCGACAGAAACAATATCACAAAGGAGGACTCCATCGTATGCGAAATTCTCCGCACCAACAATGTGGTCCATACGATCAAGATCCACCTTGTCCGTGATGGAGTAGCACGCGCATGAGTCTCTTAAGCACTTGGTTGGTTTTCTTATGGAAGCGTAGTAGTCAGAACTTTTAGTATGTTTAATTTCGAATCTAATCTGTGGTCGTATGGACATGTCCTCTTGTCTTTTCAGCTGTTAACGATGTTTCAATCATATCTAGTAGACTTATTAGCACCTTCAGGTAAATTGGGAAAAAAATGACAACTTTCATTTGTTAGGCACAGAATATGTAATTTCTCGAAAATTTAAATCTTCCTTATTCACAAGCAAAACAAGATTATTAGTCAGACACAGACACCAAAGTCTCTCAAATTATCTGTTCGCAAACTATGTCGTGCTGCTTGGCTTCGTGTTGTGCGTCGGCGACTTGTGGTTTGTGCTCGTCGGTGGCATCGGGAATTACGAGGAAATCGGCGAGGATCGCTTACTGTGGTCTCTTCGGTGCTTCTCTTGTCGTCTCCTGGATTCTACGCGAGACTGGTGCTCCTCTCCTCGAGAAATTCCCTTGTACGATTCCCTGATCCATCAGCTTCATCTCTGTGAATACAATTAGAAGAAGAGTCATGTTTTTTCGATGTTTCAGCTATAAATCAGGTTCCTTTAGCTTGAAAGAGATTTTATAATTAGAATTGAAACCATCAATTTAGGAATTTGGGTTTTCTCTGATCTTGTCAATTGAATTGCATCTCACTCAAGTCGTTGATGCAATAAATTTGAGTGATGGGCTTTGCTTGAACGTTTTCCGTTTCTGCTTAGGGCTTCTTTCGTTCAGAGGTTTGAATATTGAGACATGAGCCTTAGCGTTTAAATATGAATCTTAGCCTCTGTTATGTCGGAATTTCTATTGGGTTAGTGGAAAGCAACATATTTGATATTATACCTGCTTGATCTAAGTTAGAGTTTTGAGCTTTGGGTATGTCTTTCCTTAACAAACAGGGATAAACACTTCTGATACATATACCAAAGAATGGTATCAGCAGCAAGCCGTTCTTCGTGTGAGCTTTGGGAATTTCCTCTTCTTTTGCGATATATGCTTTGATCATGATTGGTGTCAAGGACCAGAACGACAGGCGTGACTCATGGCACCACGGCGGATGGGGTTTGAAGATGATCGTCTGGTTTTTGCTTGTTGTCCTCATGTTTTTGTTCCCAATGTTATAGTCTCAATCTATGGTAAGTTTATCTTTTGCTCCTCATAATTTCCGCATATATGGTGCTCTCTCATCACAAATACCACACACAAGTTTATGGAATTCTTCCTTCCTGTTTCTGTCTGCTAAAACATTTGAGACTTCAAAGTTGTGGATTTCTCATTTCTCTAAAGGGAAATTATCACTTCATGGTTCATGCCTTTTTGTTTATATATGCGGCTAATCTCAGCTCTTGTACATTCTTTCAGGAATTATATCAAAATTTGGGGCTGGAGCATTTCTGTTGGTTCAAGTGGTCTTGTTGTTAGATGCTACACATAACTGGAATGATTCATGGGTTGAAAAGGATGAAAGGAAATGGTATGCTCAATATCTTTCTATGCATTTGTCATGTGTTTGTGCCATCATTCTGTTTTTAGGGCTTCTGTTTGTGGAAGTTTGGTTTCTGATGATTTTCTGACTAATGGGGTTCTTTATGTAGGTACATGGCTCTGCTTGTAATATCAGTCGTGTGTTACATTGCTACATATGCCTTCTCAGGAATCCTGTTCATCTGGTTCAACCCATCTGGTCATGATTGTGGACTAAATGTTTTCTTCATTGTCATGACAATGATCCTTGCCTTTGTTTTTTGCTATTATTGCTTTACATCCTGCTGTGAATGGCAGCCTTTTACCGCATCAGTTATATCGGTTTACTGTGCTTATGTCTGTTACACGGGCTTTCTAGCTGAACCACATGACTATGTATGCAATGGACTTCATAACAAATCCAAAGCAGTGAGCATAAGTACTCTCATCCTTGGGATGCTCACTACGGTTCTCTTGGTTCTATTCTCCGCCCTCCGAGCTGGCTCTTCCACCACATCCCTCTCCCCACCGTCTTCTCCCCGATCAGGTGCGTCTCCGAGCTCTTCATTACGCCTAGGCATTAAGTATTTCGGTTTTGTGAAGAGTAAATTTGAACTAGACTCGGATTTTTGTTTCTTCTTTTATTTTGCTGGAAACGTTATTTGCAGGTGGGAAGGAGGCATTGTTAGAGGACCCGAGGATGGGAAGAAGAAGAATGGTGAAGCCGAGGGCGGCCTGTGAGTTACTCATACTCCTTCTTCCATATAATCTTTGCGCTTGCGAGCATGTACGCCGCAATGCTTCTCTCGGGATGGACTGACTCATCAGAGAGTGCGTCTCTAATTGATGTGGGATGGACATCTGTCTGGGTCAAGATATGCACCGGTTGGGTCACGGCCGGACTCTACATATGGACACTCATTGCACCGCTCATCCTTCCGGATCGGGAGTTCTACTAAAGGGACATACCTGTCATTAGAGGGTAACACGTATATAGTCCGCTCCGGTGAATGTTATCTATATGTTTATGTATAGTCGAGTCACTTAAAAGTGGGTATGGTCTTGTAATGGTTATGGTAATGGAAGTAGGTCATGTCATGTTCTAGACTTGTAATTGAACCCTGAACTAAAAGACCCTGTATGTTTGAAGTGCTATTAAACTTTTTGTTTGTTTGTATGGTTGTGTTGTCTTTAAAATTGTTTCAATATTATATGGCTATTTCAGGTTTTGGTTGTAAGTTGTTTTATCTCTTGTAAGTGTATGCAAAATATAAATAGTTCCTGGCCGCTAAATTGAGAGAATATGAAAAATGCTCTACTTGAGTATGTAAATATATATATAGATGATCTTGAAAACTGCTATGGCTCGTAACTTGCGTGATTCGAAGAATCATTAGAGTCGACAAGAAAAGATCACCAATTATCCAATCATATTAAAACATCCATTTGTTGATAGTTTAGTTGTTCAAAATTTGAAAGAATCCATCATAGCTATTGGTGTTGTATTACAAGTTTCAATTATTTAGACTTGATTCTTCCTTGTGGCTTCTCCTTGGAATAATCCACAAGGACAAAATCATTAATGTAAACCAGACAAACCGCGTTTTTCTTCTTTGTATATATGGCTATAGCAATTATTCATATTCTTTAATTTGACTATGCTTTACACAGAAAAAGTTCCAACTCCAACCCTCGTCTGCTCTTAGATTTTCCTATCCTATCAAAAGTTGGATTTTCATATATGACAATCATTAGTATGTAAAATTTTGTTGTTCCCACTATAATATGGACAAAAGTTACACTGTTTAACAATATACAGATAACAGATGTCGCGTGGACACAAAATGGAGGACAATTACACATGAAAAGCATCTTAATTATCACGTGAATAGACCCATTTTGTAAAGCTTAACCTCACTTTTTTGGACATGAAAGAAACCTCGTTTGTCATTCTTGAGCACAGACATGACATGACTTATTAAACGTATGATTTGCTGAAATCGAAAGATACCGTGAATATTAGAAACCAACTGTAAAACTGAAAATTAATTGTGACAAAACCATGAAAACGGGTGAGCAAAAAATATTTCGGTATCTTTTGGACAACAAATTAGTATACTTATCGTTGTTATGTAGTTCCTAATTTAATTCATCCATAATGATTAATTTGGTTCGCGTGTGTATAGTTATTGTATTTTCCATAAATTCCAATGAGAACATTCTTTTCTCTACCATAGATATCAGACAAATTTATTTGGTTTTGGTATTTGTTAAATAATAAATACAAATCAATTGAAACGTTGTCCTTTGGTCTTTGGCCGACTGACTTTAGCTAATTTGGTTTAGCTACGAAATGCGAACCATTTTTCAACCGTTTTAATTTGTGTTTGTTGACTAGCTCTGAACAGCTTAGCAGACTATCCTGAAACATGTAAATTATATAATACGTATCATATATGCATAACTCCAATGGTATTCATGCAATTATAAACTGATTTTTATAATTATAAACTAATATTATATGTATAACAGTAGTAACTCTTCTTAATAATGAATAGTTTCTTATGAATCTTATCCTAATATTATCACATTAGAAATTAATGTTTGTCTATCTAACATATTATTCATATGTCTAGATCATTTTGATTAATCTTCTGATATTCTTATAAATGTGCATAGATTTAAAACTAACTTTAAATCCAGGTTACAGTATTTAATTATAGGTTCCCAGAGAAAATGGTTAAAATAAATGTATAGATACAGAAAAAGGCTTAATATATGTAAAGGAGCGTCACCGTCGTGGTCGTCCTCTAACATGCTCCATCTCCTCCTTCTCTCCGACGAAGATTCCACCACCAATAGCATGCCCTCTTCCCCTCCGCCTCCTCCTCTTCTCTCCACCTCTGCAAGCACTCTCCTTCGGCGACTCTTGACCTCCTAATCCTAATCCTCGTCCTCTTCTCCGGCGCTTTCCTCCTCTCCTCTTACTTCTCCTATCTCTTCCACTCCTTCTCCCTCCTCTCCTCTAACTTCCCTCCCCTCTCCTCCTTCCTCTTCTCCGACGATGAAGATCCATCTCCAATCCCTCCCCTTCCTACTTCTTCGCCTTCGCTGTCTTCTCGCCGCTTCGATTGCGTTTCTCGACCTATGTTGTGGCCCGAGATCGAGGAAGTGTCGGAATCCCAAGTGTAAAGGTTTGAAGAAAGCGATGGAGTTTGATTTGCAGTTACAGACAGAGGAATGTGTTAAATCAGGAGCTACTAAGGAGATCGATCGATTACCATGGAAAGGAGGTAGCGAGAGCAATCCTGATTATGAGTGTTTAAGGGCTGAGCTTAGAAGGATGGCTCCGCCTAATGGTCGTGCTGTATTACTTTTCCGATCTAGATGTGGTTGCCCTGTTGCTAAGCTTCAAGGTTGGGGACCTAAGCGTGGCCGCCGTCATAAAAAGTAAGTCAAACCCTTTCCTTCCTCCTCAATCCCAATTCGATTTTCATTTTTCATTTTGCCTGAGCTCAAATTAGGGAACTTGAATTGAGTATGCCATAGCTGCATATTTGATCCTCAGTTTCGATGATTATGCCAATGAGTTATGTAGATGAAACCTTTTGGATTGGTAGCTTTGATTCTTGCTTCTGAATTCTGTTTGATTGATAACAGTGTGATTTCCTCTCTATGCGCCATTGATTACGATGATTGAAAATTGTGAGTCTCTTGGTGAAAGAGTTATTTTTTATGATGTTCATAGTTTTATTTTGTGGGAATTTGGTCTTGGATATGATTCTTCTGCCTTGGATTGGTCTTGATTAGAAATCATGTTCCTTTTAAGATCTAAACTACATTGAAGGCAATTGTCTTGTCTCATGTTGTTCGAAATTGGTGGTTCCACGGTTTAGGCTTATTATAATAAAACCTAAGAGTTGATGGGTAGCAGCTTCTGTCTAGTTGATCGTCCTTATCAATGGGAAACTCCATCTCTACTGGGAATGTTGGTGCTTTGCTTTCCAGTCTCATTTGCTCGAGAATCTAAATTTCATATATATAGTGGCCAACGATTCCTGATTTTTACAAAGCTTTGAGATTCCACTTTGATATAATGCTGGGACTTGGACATGATTTTTCAATGTGCATTTCTGGCTCTCTTGACTTCAGTCCCGTGTATCGTACGGCCTACCCCCAACAACATTCAAAAATTGGAGATTTGCTCGATAAAAATACATGCTTTTATAAAGCACAATACATGGTGCTAGATAGTTAATTGGCAACAACTCTGAGTAGATCGATATCAACGGTTTCTTGCTTTGTATGTAACTTGTAAAATTATCGCCACATCTACTATGACTAAGGTCGTTGGTGAGTAGATTTTGTTATTTGTATTGTTGTATGTGCTCTTATCAGACCGATCTCTTTGTTTGTCTGCCTCATACCATATCTCTCATTTGATCTATAATTAAGTTTACATATGTGTAGTTAACATTTTGTTTGAAAGTCATTCGGTTTTGTTCTCTTTGCATCCTGCTTCAGTTTACACCTTTATCTTCTGCAGATCACAAGCGAACTTGGCTCTAAAGGGAGGGGTAGACAATCGCTGATCAGGTCGATAGGGAATTCTTCAATCTATCATTATAGATTTATCACATTCAATGCTTGCATAGTACATCTTGGAAACTAGAGAAATCGGACAGCTTTGTTTGCGGATTTTTTAATTTCTTTACCTTAGAAATGTCCCAATATTACAACTTGAATTAACTTTTTTATTGAGCTACATTACATAGTATAGATCACTCGCTACACTTTCTCCTATAACATTTTTAGGGACAATGACAAAAATTTCTGTGTGGTGTTTGCTCTTGTTTCTTGCTTGGATCTTCTGATTTCAATGCAAATCTACAAAATTTGGATAAGGGTTAGATGTTTCATCCAGGAAAGTTGTTTAGATCCATCCACGTTCGTTCAGTTCCTTGAATTCTAGAACTAGGGATATTGGAAGAAATGCTCGGATGTCGTTTGCTCCGTTAGATTGTAGTTGGAAATACGTTACCACAACTGGTATTTGCATTGCTAGGCGTATTATCTTTGATTTCTTCATTGGATTTCAAGTTCACTGGTTAATGTGACAAGATATTCTTTTGGTATCTCTAGAGTTTGTGGATGCTTTGTATCTTCTGATGATGCAACCCTAAATAACTGTCTTTTAGTTTGGTCTTAAACTTGGTCGTTTCCTTGAATTAGGTCTCTGTCCTTTGTGGCACTTTAAAGCTTTGTTGCGTGTCTGTGCCTTAAATTCAGTCCTGTGGACAGTAAAAGCTTATTGTCTAGGGTCAAGTCCAATGATCTTTGGCATCATACGTTTTAAATTTCTGCCATAATTTTTGGCCAAGTCCAAGAATAATCACGTAAGTCGCACGAAACTTTTCCTGAGAGCTGCTGCTGTTTTGGTCAGTAAAATCCCCGGAAAACAATAGAAAAAAAAAAGCATTTCACTCTACTAGCTGAACAACACAGATCAACCACTAATCCTTTTACAATGACAAATGCACAAATCTTTACTCTCCTAAAATTCTGTTTACTTCACCATCAATCATCTCAGGCTCTCAACGTGTGACCTCTTTCTCAGTTAGTTTCTTAATGTAACCGTTGCTTTCGCGAGCTCCCATTTACGTCACAATCATCAGCAAATAACTCCTTTCGGTGGCCAGATGAGGTTGCTGAGTGCTCACTCAGCCTAGCGACATACTCCATTAGCTCACTTAGTAAGGACGGCAGCTTTCCTTCAGATAATCAAACCCATCCGTTTCCATCACAGCTAAAGAAATTACAAAAATTACAGACAACTTTTTTTTAACACAAGGGTGCTTTCACATTTTAAAGAGTGATTCAAGCAAAAAGGAGTGATCTTTTTTACCTTTCAGGTTTTCTGGCAAAGCTATGAATTTGAGGCAGGGCAGCTTTTAGCTGGAAACAATGATGCTGCTCTGCAAGAGCCCAGGTGGTTGCAACAGTGTTTATGCTGATTCCTTAAAATAGTTTTGTCTCCCAGATTGTTCTAAGCCGTTCAAGAGCATAACGGTCTGCAGCCGCAAGCAGATGCTGAGCTACAAGTGTTGATGCCCATTTCAAGTCTGTGCCCATCAAGTCTTGCATATCAGACAATTCGTCCCTGTAGAGAAAATGGAGCAACACGGGCAACCAACAAAAAAAAAAGCACAATAAAACAAAAGGAAAAGGGAATTTGTATCAGCATACACTTCAACATTACATTTAGAGGATTCAGGATCTGAGACTCACATAGACTAACGACCAATCTTAACAAACAAAACCCGAGCAGCAAAGCAGATAAAAAGGATCATAATTGGCATTCCTTTGACAATTTATCAACTATAACAAATTATCTCCATGTCTTACTACATCCGAGAACTGAAGACATTGCAGCTATCAATAAGCAAACAGACATTCATGCGATCAGGAAGAAAGCAGAAAGATTAAACCTTATCCCGGGTGAGTAATATTTGAGAACAGGAGCAGCTCCTAGGAGATGGTCCCAGATTGTACACTTGTAAACAGGAAATCCTGTATCACACCACAATCACTCACCCGAGAAAAGGCAAGGAACTATGAGAGTTATCTCTTCCTAAAAAGCCTCGAAGACCCAGGACTCCTAACTAACAGCCTCAAATTGTAAAGCTACGAGTTTTAAAATTCTACTACAACATTCCAAGGACAAAACATGTTTAGGTTCAGAATGAGAGTTAAAGGAGGACCTTGAAAATAGGGCTTCTATGTCTTCTATGTATATACATTCAGTATTCTCTCGTTTCTCAAAGGGCCAAAAAGCTGTGCCCTGAAAACTGGAGAACGAGCAGCAAGAACCAATTTGTGAGCAGCAAATGATTCTCCATCAACTTCGAAAGTAACATCAGTTCCTGTCCCACTTTCCAAAAGCTTTCCGAACTGCTGACCCAAATCAGAAACCGGTACAGGGATATTGTAACTCCTTGGTCCCTCTGTACGTGACTTCACTACGCCAACACAGCACCGAACCTAAGAGCAATTGTCTTTCAAATAGTCCGATGACTCCAAAAGAGACCTCTTGAAAAACCGTTTGTATCCCCTAACCAATCATCAATAAATCAAACATTAAAGAAACCTCAAACATGTCACCATCTAAACTAATCAGTAAATGGCAGAGATTAGGCTATAGCATTTCCTGAGTTCAATTCCAGAAAAGGATAATAATTTACTCACCACATACTTCCTCGATATTTAAGAGTATAGGGTCCGCTTTCAAGAGTTCTACCGAAATGGCTATGAACTTTGTGCCTTTCGTTACCGCTCTGATCCACAAGAGTCAGCTCAAACAAAGCCCTTACATCGGCTCCTTCTGCTCGCGAGGAGCTATGAATAGAGACACGTACACAGAATTATCCTCTGGACTCTTTCCATCTGGGTAGAAATAGATCGCCCAAGAGTAGCCACCGACCATAAACGTATCCGAGGCGACGTATTGCCAATCCCCATCCCTTTGGCCAGAGAGTAACCGCTGATCTTGAATTCGTGGGAGCCATTGGATGGTTTCCGTGCGAGAAGTCGATTCCGTGAGCGACGCTGCAGTCGATTTCGAAGATCCAGGAACCTCCGAGCAAACCCTAATTGTGTCCATGAAACAAAGACGAGATCCAAGAATCACGACTTTGTAACAAAATTGATTGTTTCGTCGATCTTATGACCCGGAATAAGTATCTTTGCACGGCTCAAGTCTTCGAATTTCGGAAGAATCCTGGATTTTCCAGATGGATAGGCGAAATTAGGGTCTTTAACTACAGGTGAAATTTGGGGGATTTGAGAGCAGAGAAGAGAAAAGAAACGGGGGATGTAGCGGAATTAAGAGTCAGACGGATAATCGTCGGAAACTCAAGAGATGAATCGTCGTGGATCGTGAAGACGACGACGATGCTGACAAAAACGAGAGGAAGAGAGATACGGTTGATGAACGGTTTAACTTTAACACAACCTTATGGGTAGGTAGCGAATATAAACGCCGAAAATTTTAATAATTCTTTTGTGTTTGGAAATTAATTTTGTTCACTTTACTAAACTTTAGGGAGAAATTAATTGTTTCCATTTTTCTTCTCTAACGTATAAACTCATTTCGAACATGTAATCTCAGGAATTCATTGATAAATGCTATAATTTAATGTAACTTAGAAAAATATGCGGTATCAAACTTGAATTAGAAGGAGTTATGTAAGTAAGTTTACAAGAAAATATTGAGTTACATTTTGTAAAAAATTGGAAATTTTATGATGTTAATTCAGAGTTGTAGTATGTATTATTAAAATAAATTTAATTTAAATTAATGATAATAATATTTATACAAGTTTAATAATTGGAAAAAAAAATAAAAATATTTATGTAATTTAGTATTAAAAAACTAATGACATAAATAAAATAAAAATCTTAGAAAGAGTATGATATGTTATTTTGATTTTACGTTACAAAAGTAATGATATTGTTGATTTTTTAAAATGATTTGTTGAAGATATTTTAGAAACAATAAGCAAAAAAAAAAAGTTAGAAGTTCCATAACTCAAACATACTGAAATATTCATTGATGTTAGAAATCTTTTGAGTTAACACTTTTACAAAGGATATACATCAAAAAATAGACATCAATCATACATCATTTTAACTCAAACTCAATTTCAATTTTTTTAAAACATCATGATTGGTAACATTTTGAAATTTGGTTGGAGTTATGGCATAACTCAAATAATATCATTAATAACTCAGAGCCTATATAATATCCTATTGAAAGTTAGAAGATCATTCGTATTTGGAAAGCATATCTGAAATTACTTAACTATAATAAAACGATAGGAATTTTGTCCAATTATTTCAAGGAATGAACAAGTAAACCCTAGATATGGTGCTAAGTTCTTTACAGACATGTAAAATCGCGGCAAAGCATCGGTGACCCAATCCACTTCATCAAACGACACCCAAACCAGAAAACCACTTTGGGATCCGAAAGGTTTCTCCTTTATTCACCAAATGATTCGAGCTCTGTTCTTCGTTCTCTCACTCCATCATCTTCCCAACAAACCCATCTTCATCTCCCGCCCTTCTCCCCACTTCCACTCCGTCACTCTTCTTCGCTCTTTCTTTCTCTGTCTTGAAGATGACCGATACCCGGAAACCAGATAACCCTAATTCTGTCCCCAATTCAATCTCCTACCAAGCCCGAATTGCTTCGCTCCTCGAATTTCAAATGGGTTCTTCTTTCACCATCGATCCGATTATCCCACCAACGAAATCAAATCGTCATCGTTAACAGTGATTCCAAGGGAGTTGGCAAAGACGCAGTGATCAACAAGCTTCGAGTCGTTCGTAAAGGTCTACATTTCGTCGTCACTGCCACTATGGCCGTCCGATGCGACCAGGGTGAAATCGACGGCAAAGACTAATACTTTGTCTCCGAAGAGATCAATTCTTAACAATGAAGACGAGAACGACGAGCTTCTTGAGTACGCCCTCGTTTATGGCGAATACAAAGGGATTCCAAAGAAGCAGATTCGAATTGATGTCCAAAGGTGAAGATATTGTTCTTAGAGTTGACATTCAAGGAGCTCAGGACTCTACGGAGGATACCCGGTAACTCTGCTATGTTTATATTCCTTGTGGCGGAGAGCGAGCTTGCGATGGTGTGAGAGGTTAGATTGGATCGGAAGACTAGAGTCAAGAGGAGCTGCTTGTTGGAGAGTTGCTACGGCAAGAGAAGAGGTTAGGCATCTTGGTTAGAAGTTTGATTACGTTGTGGTGAATGCAAAAGGAGGCTTGTATGATGTGCGGGTTGACCGCGTGGAATCTGTAATTGACGCTGAGAAATCAAAGTTCATCATAAAGGATTGTTAGGTTGTTGATGTTGCAGAGGGGCTTTCATCAAACTAAAAGTTCAAATTTATTCGTTAACAAGTTGCATCATTTCAATTTTGCCAAAATAAATTGCTAATTAACAAAATATATTCGTTTGTCGTCGGAACAATTCAATTTTGCCCAAAGTTCAAATTTCATCAAAGCAGCTAGCTCTTGGCCTAATTATTTTCCCGGGAAACGTTTGATAGGTGTTCCTGTTTCCTGGCAAGAGCTGCCTTGTGACTCCTCTGTTGTAACATTTAAATGTCTTACATTACAGATGATTGGACTTGACTTCAAGCTGAGATCAAAAAGACACGATAAAGTTTAAGTATAACTCTCTTGGAAAGAAGATATAAGTAATGGTTAATAGAGTCTACTATATATGATTGAAAGAGAAAGAGAATGAGATTAACGACATTCAAATAGATTAAAGTTGATACTGTTTGGATTATCCACTTATATGCTTCTGGATTTTCAATGGGTCTTTTGGCTGCGAATGCGCAAGACATCTATCAAAACAGTTTCCGTTGTTAGATAAGCATCAACGTTGAAGGACAATGTTTTTCTTATAACCTCTATTGTGGCTTGGTGGAGTCCATCTCACCTCTTCGAAAAAAAATACTCACTCTCTAGGTCATTGATCTCTTCCACTTGGATGGTGCTACTATGAATATCACCCCCACTGTTTTCCTCTCTGTGTCCATCAGAGATCTCTTTGACTTAGATAGCGCTATCACGAGTCTCACCCTCACTGTTGTGTCTTTCTGAAACCATCAAATATCTTTTTCCACTTCAATGGAAGCTCGAATTTCCTTGCAAGCTCCGTGACCATATATGCTCACTTCATAACGGTTGTAACCATCAAACACAAACGTCAAGAACTCACCATCTTTAAGCTCGTTATCAGCCACAAAATTGTCCCAGCCTCTATGTTAAAATACACTTGCTCTTGCTTACTCAACATTGCCACTTCGAAAACTTTCCACCCGTTTCCCACAAGAATCGATGTCTTGGGCAACGGACGAGGTAAGTGTTCGTCGTACGAACAGGGAATGAGCTGCTCAACAAAACATATAACACAAACTAAACTATTAGTGACTGATCAAGAGTAGAAACATAAACTAGAGACTCCTGGTCCGAAAAGAAAACTAGAGACTCTGTCTGCAAAAAAACATTCAACTCACAAAAAAAAACAAGTAAGGACAAATTCATTTCCAAAATGCTACAAGGTTAGGTTATAGTCGGTGTAAAAGGCAACCGACAAAATCAAGCCTCTTGTTCAAAAATTTCAATCTAGGGAGAAACGTTTCAGTAAAGCTAGTCTATAATTTTTGACATATTCTCTAGCATATCTAAACATATCTAATATCTTAAGCTAGAATAGTGAATAAAGTGAAAAAAAAAACTTTTCTATGGTAAAAGAAAAGATGCAGCGAGAGGGGATTGCAATGTTTTTTTAGATCTCACTCACATCACCACTCAAACATATCAACCAAGCAGATTTTACAATGATTCTCTTAACAAAGAAAAAAATCTCACCAAGGATTCGGAGTTGTAGTGGGAAAGAAAGACAGTGAATAAACGAGGTAGCCCAGCATCACCACTGGAAGCCATGAAGGAACTGTGACAGAAAAAAGATAGCAGACGAATTAGAAAAAATATGAAAGCTACGAACGTGAAGAGACAGTATGAACAAAGAGAAAAGAGATTCTTACCAAGAAAGGAGATTATCTGGTTTAAAAGGCTCTCTAAGGAAGAAAAGTTTCAGAGTTTGAATTTTGAACAAGAGAGAAAAAGAGAGAGAATGGCACAAGTTAATGTTTGTCCTACGGAAGAGTGCTCTCACCTAAAAGTTACAACCAATCAGAAAGAATTAAAGTATGATAGTTTTTTCACCTTCTCTACATTTATTTTTTCTTAGAAAGCCCAAGAGTTTTGGCCTTTGGGGGTTAAAGTCACATGTTAAAACAGAGTTTGAGTAGTCAACAAAATATTTAAGATCAGAAGCCATAAACTTATGAGCTCATTTTAATGAAAAGCTACTCTAAATTATTCAACCCCTACTAGTTAATATTCTCCTTGCTCTTTGAAAACTATCAATTTGGTTTAGTTAAAGTTAATGAGGATCTTTCTCTAATTGTTCAAAATTACTATGTTGAAATTTCACTATTTGGGGAAGAAAATAAATTAGACAAAGTAAGACATAGACTTAAGAGAAAATGGTGTTTAACTTTGTTTCATGATACCTTTGAATTTCAAAAATCAACCACAGTTTGTACTTTTATTATAGTCAATGCTAGCAGAAATGAAAAAGATGAGTCACGACACCACATGAAAAGCTTTCTGGGAAAAGGTGAGCTGTTTGTTTGTCTTTATTTACTAGTAGGATAGTAAGGTGAGGTCGTTAGCTTAGGTTCAATTAATAGTTTTTGTCACAAATTGAATATATGTTCTATCTATGTGCTCATTAAGTTACCTGGTTGGAAACATTTAACCGGGAAAAGTGAAATTAAAATTTAACACTGGATAAATCACGAAGATATAAATAAAATTTCCCAGACAAAAAAGGAGATACTAAAACCTGAAAAAAAGAATAAAAGAAATAGAGACTTTTTGGATATGAAATAAGTTACTGTTACAAAGCCTCCAGGTAAAAAAAAAAAAACAAAACGTAATAAAGCATGTTAGAAATCCTCGATTCCTCAATCTCGGGTTGTCTCCTAAGAAGCTTCTACTACTACCCTCTTCATGCCGTTTCCCCATCGCAGCTTTTCAAACGACCTCTGCAACTGTCACTTCAAACGCAAGCAATATTCCATTTGCTACTGATTTGGACAGAATCACCGTTCTCCGGCAGCGGAAACGGCGGTACCGTCTTCAAAGTTAGGGAACAAGACAAACTCAGAGATCTAAGCGATAAAGAAAGTCAAAGAATACATGGATTCTGCATTCCGCTCTCAACTCCTCCGCCGAGACACAAAACCTCCGTCTCGTCGACTCTCTTTACGTCGTCAAGTGTCACGACATCTTTCAGAATCCTTCAGGAAAAGAAGTATCCATTCTCATGGAATAAAAGGATCTCGGCAGGCTCGAGTCTCTACGCGGGCGAGGTCGTTACAGAAAAACAACGCTCGCTTCGATGGCTCGTCAAGTTTTTAAAAGTTTAAATTACCCGCACGAGCCAAGATCGTTCATAGAGATATCGGACCAGGGAGTCTGCTTCGTAACTCTAAAGAAGATTAAATCGCAGACTTTGGAGTGCGCAAGATCGTGGATCAAGTCATTTGACGAGTGCAACTCGTTCACGGCACGTGCGCTTACACGAGTCCGGAGAGATTGGACGAGTGAAGCTGATAGTGTTACAGGAGGAAGAAAGTCAAACGTTTATGCAGGAGATATATGGAGTTTGGGTGCTTACGATGCTCGAGATCTTGGAGGGTTACTTCCATTTGCTTCCTCGGGGCCACATACACAACAGAACCAGCCATGATAATATGCGCTGTGTGCTTGGGAGAACCACCGAAAGCCCCAGAAGAATGCTCAGACGAGTTGAAGAGTTTCATCGACTGTTGTTTACGCAAAAACCGAGCGAGATTGGACAGCTTCAGGCTTCTCAGCCACCCCTTCTCTTGTCCACAAAGATTAGGGTTATGGATATCTCTGAAGGTATTGTATATTTTGATGATGAGAATCAATAGACCTGAGTGACTCAGAGATCAAAAAGACACACCCAAAATTAGGTTTAACCTCATATGTTTTGGTGTCATTCTTGTAAAGGAGATGAAGATGATGATGTGGTGGTTGGATTTCCGGAAAAAAACTCTTTGAGAGATGTAGGGTCTCCGCATTGGAGATCTGAACTCGTTAAATTCGAGGTGTCTTTTACGTTTCAGTATGCTGATCTCATATATGTACAAACGAAAGATCGAGACAGAAAGAGAATAATAGTAACGGATAAGCAAAGAGTATTCCTCATTGAGGAGTGTACAAAGAGTGAATTGTAGGCTAAAATGTTTCTTGGATTCAAAGAAAATTTACTCCTAACAGCCCAAACTTAGTTTAAGGAATGAAGATAAGAGAACACAGTATGAAGTTACAATCTCTTTGAGGAATATCTGCATAGTAAGGTTCAATTCGGATGAAACAAAAATAATCCCATCAAGTTAATAAGTTATACAACCTGGAGTTTGTTTTAATCAGAATACATTGATTCAGGCATTCGGCCGTATACCTATATAAATATTTTTGGCCAAAATCAATGTAATCAATAATCTATTAAGTTAATTAAGAAAAAATTACAAAATTTATTGGCTTGTATTTTGTTTTGTATGAGAAAAAAACAGTAGAAACAAAATAACCGATTCTTATGCTCATCATCACCCGGTTTAATTATTTAACGGGCAATTTTTTGATCAAATCAGGTTTGAACTGATAACATTAGACCCGGATCCAGTCTTATGGGCTAGGTGTAATTTTTCAAGGTCCAAACGAAGAGCTTGCCAAAGAGGCGAACGATTTAAGCGGTCATTTTGCTGTGGAAGCGATAATGAAGGCGACTGAAGAGAGACGACAGAAGATGACTGACGTAACGAAAAGAAGAGAACGACGAAATTCTTCACTGGAATCAATCGTCCTTCCTCCAGAGATCATCAGGAAATTCTTCTTAGATTACCAGCCGATCGATAGGACAGGATTCGGGTGCGTGTCAAGCTGTTTGCTCTTTATCGTCGGATCCGAAATTCCGCGAAGAGTCACCTCGATCTAACATTTGAAACGACTCTGTACGATCCATCACCGTAAGCTCATCGTGTCTTCATAATCTATATCGTTAGATTTCGATTCGATCGGTGAAGGAAAATAGGAAATTAGCGGCTGTGGAACTCCAATTATCCTCTAAAAGACGACTCGAGCATTTCTCTGGATGATTAGGAATTACGTTTAAGATCATCTGTGCGGTGGTGGATCGAAGATAATCGTCTATGGGATGTAATCTGAATACGAAATCGTACCGAAGAGCTTGGAGGTTGAGATCGTTGGATCTTCCAACGGTTTAGTGTCAGCATATCTCTCGGCGAAGCCTCTGACAACCTTTATAATCCAATGACTGGAGATTCTAAAGAGATTACACTGAAACTCTGCCTCCAGATCTATAGAATACAGGATGGATGTTTTCCTGACTTATGGATTTGGCTAGATGAAAAGTCTCCTCCTTGATTACCAAGTAGTG
>CM051370.1:4295216-4330216 GCA_028015245.1 Cardamine occulta | reverse complement strand
TCACTAGGTAGGCCCCCATCTTCATCAATGAAGGATCTTCATCATCATACATGATCATCATCATGAATAACCATGCATGATGATATCTTCATCTCTTTTTTTAATTTGTGGATTAAAGTTATGATTTTAATTGATTTGGTTGCAATAGTGATCTATAAACCAATAGGCTAGCAACGGTTACATCGGACGTGAATTGGTGATAGAGATTGACGACCAATTTTACGTGCTAGGAAGACTATATGATCACGACCAAATTTTACTTTGGTAGTATTATTTACAAATTAGTAAAAAAAGTCGTTATATTCATCTTATTATCCTTCCTTTTAGAATTTTCTTTTCTAACTTTCAATTTAAATGCAAATAATAGTGTTGACTTTTCCTCGTAGTTTTTTTCCTTATTTTGACGGTAAAAATGAAATTCTTTAATTTAATTTATAACTAACACTAACAACAAGAAATGAAAGCAAGATCCAAATATAGTGGAGAAAATTATCTTAGTATAATGGACACAACTCCACTTCCATTAAGATTCCGTATCCTCTTAGAAAACATGCTAATAAGATTAAACCCAAAGTGCTAATATTCATAATCAATTACCATGTGGTATCTACCAAATTTGTTCCTAGCAGTTCCGTATGTTCATAATTAGTTTACAGAACAATTAGCAAATATTTACTGTCGACGAAAACACTCTAACTCTTTCGAATCTTATATTATAATACTATTAAAATTACTGAAACTATTACAAAGTGAAGAAAAAACCTAAAACAACTTAGGATTCGATACATGGAAGAAAAAGGATACACACCTATTGAAGTTTTATTTAGATTTTTACCAGCTCACATAATATCGCAGCTCGATGTGTTCTCGTCACTAAAAGCATGAGAGTATTGATCATTCCCATGGGGCGGATATGGATACGGGTACGGGTAAGGGTACGGATACGGGTTTGGATATTGGTGCGGGTTTGGCGGCATATAGTTAACTGCCGGTGGTGGCCGTGCGTACATCATTGGTTGGAACCGCTCGTTCCCCATCGCTCGTTGCTGGTTCATAACCGCTGCTAAATACTGTTGTTGTTGCTGTTGCTGCATTTGAATTGGATCTGGCCCGGCCCCTTGGAAATAACCCGGTGGTGCACCGCCTGGACCGGTCGCTGGTAATCCTTGAACCGCCGGTATAGTCATAATCGGACCACCCATAGGCATGCTCATATTCGGGGGTCCTCCGCCCCCCATTGGGCGGAACCCACCGGAACTCCTCCAGCCAAGGGCCCACCTCCGCCGTTACCCTTCTTTCCGGCGTTTGGGCCACCACCACCACCTCCACTACCGTTTTTACCGTCTTGTGGATGTCCACCACCGCCGTTCTTGCCTCCACCTTGGTTTTGATTTCCGCCACCAGCCTTGCCACCACCGGCGGGAATGCCCTTGCCACCATTTTTAGCAGGGCCACCGCCAAGATTGGCGTTCTTTTGAGCGTTGATCATCATCTGTTGAGCATTAGGCATCATAGCCATGTTGGGCTTCATCTTACTTGGCGGAGGGAGATCATCAAACTCATCATCAGACTCGTCGTCATCGTCATCACTAAACTCATCATCGAATTCGTCATCACTAAAATCATCATCATCATCTTCAGGAACATCGAACTTCACTCCTTTCTGGGTTTGGTTCTTGTTCGCAGGAACAGAGCCCTTCAAATCCTTTAACTGAGTAGGAAGCTTCAGATCTTGAAACCCTTTCATCTTCTGCAACTGTTGGAAGCTGCTGAATCTGTTGTGGATTCAGTTGCTGACCCATCTTTGGCCCATTATTATTACCTCCACCTCCCACCGCCGCCACCTCCACCGCCTCCCCCGTTCTTCTGACCTTTCTTGTTGTTATTATTGTTTCCGCCAGCGCCGCCGCTTTTTCCATTGTCAATCTGCATTCCCTTAAACTGATTGGCCAAATGGGACTGATTCGGATTGTTGTTAGCCTTGGGAGCTCCCCAGACTTCAGCATGTTTACCAGATTTGGCGAGCTTCTTGATGAGAACTGAAGGATCTACACTCCCAGAAACTGTCACTTTCCCTTGGTCTGCATCAATCTTGGTCGTGAAAACACCTGTGTTTTGATTTCAAGGCAAAACACAAACGAGTTTCAAGACTTTTTAGTCAACAAACTAAAAATCTTTGAATCAAGACTTAAAAAAAAAAAGTCAAAAAGAGATTTTGAATTTGATTTAATTTTTCTCCACCTTCGATTTTCTGCAAGATTTTCTTGACTTTTTGCTTACAGCCATCACAGTGTATGTTCACTTTAAGAACACAAGTCTACAAAATAAAATTTCACAGATTAAGTCAAGAGACGACTGTCTTTTTATTTTATTTTTTTAACTGAGAAGAAATGGTGAACAAACCTGGATCTTCATGAACTCTTCTTTACTCATTTTTTCTTAACAAGATGGGAAAAAAGAAGATTGGTCTGGTGACGAAACTCAAATCTCTTTCTCTTTCTCTCTGTCTTTAGTACCAGATCTGAGAAAACAACTCTGGTACTTCCAACCTCAATCTGGACAACATACAAACCCAGAGAGTGTTATTTTAACACACATTTAAAGACACAAACAAGAGGACACATCACTGCACAAACAAATATACATTACATACATATATGTATCTGATATGAAAGATACCAGGAGAAACGAACTTCGGCAGAAAAGAAGGAAGATAGGTTCAGAGAAAGAGAAGTAAAATCGTTGCTTCAATTTATTAGAAGAACAAAATGTAATATTATTTTATTTTTAGTCTAGGTTTAGACAATATTTTATCTAATGAAAAAAAAAATCATAGAGTTTTGGGAGAACTTTTTCAATTACCAAATCCTATATATTTAGAGATTTTTTTTATGTTTAAATAATAAACCAGAATACAAAATTAGTTGGAAGAAAATCGAAAAAATATATTTTTTAAATACTTAGTATAAGAGGTATATAATAATTATTTTTTTGGTATTTAGTTTAAGCGAATACCCTTTGAAAAATATTACAATTCCAAACGGAAAGATCTATGTGATTTAATTGGTGGATAGAAATAAGTCTTCACCGAAAAACAATTTGGTTATGTAATCGCATAATAAGAATAGGAAAAAGAGAGTGGTCGTGGGTTACGATTCTTTAAAAATGATAATGATAATGATGAAGGCCTCGTACTTCATAATTTATAGTGAACATAACCACGTTTTCGCCCAGATCTCTATAAGTTCTCCCTACTTTTATAAAAGATTTCCAATTGCATTTTTATACATTTTTCTTCTACGCATTTACTTACTATCTTCGCAACTTGTTGTCAAAGACTAAACAAACACAAATCTATTGCCTTATCTTTTCTTTCCATCTTGGCTTATAATTATTTAAGAATTTCACTTTTTCATATGGATGAGCATTTAAAGTTAGCTAAACTTAAACTGATTGTCTTATAAAAATAATACTTCATTTGTTTTATTTTATTTGTTGTTTTAGGTTTTAACACATAAATTAAGAAAACATTCAAATTTTTTTTATTACCCTTCATTAATACACTAAATAAGTTTTTTCATTGGTTATCACATTAAAATAATAAAAATAATAAAATAAATTTTATTTAAAATCTGTATTGGAAACTCAAAACAACACTTGTTTTGTAATAAAAAAAACTCTAAAACTACAAATAAAATGAAACAGTAAGGAGTAATGGTTTATTTTGGAAAAGAGAATAGAATGGGTTTCTTGGTGAAGGACACTGTACATTTATTTATTCAATCAAGCATGCCTAGTTATAATATTATTAATGTTCTTAACTAAATCCGATACGAATATTACAAATGGTAATCAATATTAAGATTTCTAAAACATTTTCTATATGACGATTGTCCAATTATTGATAGAGAATTGAACCAGAAGAAGAATAATTTACACATTTGGAAAGTTCCAAACAAAATCTGTATAATTGAAAAAGCAGTTTATGGGTTAAAAATATTTGCATGTTGAGATCAATAATTGACTTTTGTCGTTTAAGTTTTGCCTAATTCGATAGCTGTTGGTCACATGAGTGTTTCTGCACATGACATGGCTCTTCTTCTTCTTCTCATTCTTCACAAAATGACATTAATTCTTAAAGCTTTTGTCCGATTCTTTTCTGGTATTACCATCTTTTCCTTTGGATTCGTTTTCATTTTCATATTTTAGGAAAGTGCATTATTGTACGTTTTGGACTCAAAAAGGTAATAATTCTTATCGACGTCACCGTTGATAATCATTTCATTTCAGTCAATTAAATTGATATTTAACAAAATGAAAATTTAGCTCACTAAGCTAAATATACTTAATTGATTGATCTTTTCTTGCTGACCATTTTAGCGTTTTTAGAATTTGAGCTACATTTTCGGTCAATTAAATGAAGATACTAATAGGTTTGAGTCCGGCGGTAAGAAAATGCATGGTGGTAACAAAACTAGACGGTTAAAAGTTGATGGTACTAACCAAAAAAATTAAACAGTACTACCACCATTTATATATTCCCGCATTATTGGTTTCTCTTAAAACTCTTAATGCGTTATCTTTTAAATACTGTATGTTTTAACCTAATTAGCATAATATGGAAATAAAAACTGATTTCAAATCGCAGAATACATATTCTGTAAACATGAGACCCCTATAAACATTGACTGTGAGTAAAAATAATTATCTAGTTCAGTTTAAACTTGCGACCAACAACAACAAATCAAAGGAAGACTTTTCTTATTTTAAAAGTTTGAACCTTGTCAAAAGACTATTTCGAAAAAAGTGACTTTATTTTCTTTAAGCTAAACCTCAGTGGGAAACACTATTTTTCCTGCAGCAGCTTTTTATTCAGTAGAGATGTTTAAAACTTTATACAGCCTAAGCAAAAAGCAGAAAATAATAAAATATAGTTCTTCTTCTTCAACTCAGCTCTCTTTTTCTCTCTTTTATTATTTCTCTACAAATATCAAACTCTACATTTTCTCTAATAGTCCTTGACTCTCTGAAGCAAAAAGGTTAAATGATAACGAAGAAAGGAAGATTCGTTAAAAAAAAAGATAATGAAGAAAGGAAGATAAAGAATATGGTGTTAATTTCTAGACCTTGTGACAAAATTGTTGGGGGTACTATGAGATTTGGACCACAACATTGGATCCTTGCTCTTAAGCAAACCAACAAACGCATTCAATTACACATTACGTAGATTGGTGAGAGTGTTAGAAAGTTATCAAAGAGGATAAAGATAAGAAACGAAAGCTCTTCTAGCACATAAGCTATACATATACTGATGATGCTTATATATTCCAAAGACAGTTTTATACCAAACAAATCTATATGCGGTATGAAGTTATGAGAAGAAGAAAGAATCAAGAATGGTGTTTTAAGTAAAGGAAGAACTTATTTTTTTTCTATTAGTGTTGTTCATCACTACTGTTCGCATTGATCTCTAGGAGCTCTTCAATGGGTTGTCGACAAATTGGACATTTGTTCGACTGAAGCCTCAATTCTTTCGCGCAGTCGCTCCACATGCACTGCAAAAGACGGACATACGACATTATAAGACTGTATAATAAAGCAACTAAAACATTCTTCTCTTGAAACTGATTGTACAGTGATCTATAGACATTGTAAGTCCGATTTGATCGAAAACAAGAACTGCCCCATCAAAGATATGACAGAATTTGGCTATTACTGTTTGAATAATATCTAAAGATAGTAAATTTCCAATTGTTTTGATTGAATCCAGTGCATTAATGTTGGTATTATCATTTATCAAGCACATATCTCAATGGGGTTTGGAAAATGAAATGCAAAGTTTTGAATCCCAAAAGAAAATGATTGAGAAAGTCTTACCATATGTCTGCAAGGCAGCACGGCCGTATCCTTAGCCTCAGACATGCAGATCACACATTCTTTACCCGAACCACTGTCATCTAAGCCAGAGGCAGCACCTTGAGTGGTCGAGCCATACAATTCACGGAGTTCATATCGAACACCTTCAATCCAAAGAATCTGCTTCACCACTTTTACTTTGAAAGATCCGTTGTTATTCTTCTCGAGGACCGCTTGTGTGACTTGTTTATGAACTGATGATTGCTCTGAGATCGAATTTGGAGAGATTAACGTTTCAGCTGATATTACAAGCGGGTAGACGTCTTCTTGTAAGGGTTTTGACAGATCATCAAGAGCGAAGAAGCTCAGGTCGGTTCCTGTCCCTGAAGGCTGGAGAAACTTCTGTCCAGGACCTTTCTGAAAATGGAATCTTGTCGATGAATAAACCTGTGGAAACTGCGGGATAAACGTGCAGTTTGGTTCTTCCTTTGCAAAGAAGGTGATAGTGAAACTGAAAATGAAATGAGAACACAATGAGGGCCTCTCGAGATTTCTTATCTAAAGTTAGGTTTAGGCTTACACAAAGCATTCTAGATCAAGCCTTGGAATCAATATACACATATCCATCAAGTAAATCATGTAAAGCTTGAACCTTTCCTAATCCCAAATGGTTCTCATGGCTAAAGATTTCCTTTAAAAGTTCCCTCAGTCTTAATTTGCCAGTTCTTCCCAATTACGGTTCTAAGCATCAGACATACCAAGACTATGTACTCTAATCCCTCGAAATCCAATCACATTTCAGGCAAACCCCATGGATCAAACCCTTAACTAGAAAAGGATTAAATTCAGATCGGTGAATATTACCAGCCGTCGAAAAGCGCGTCGAAGACGAAGGAAACTTGATGGTGACCAGGGACGAGATCATCCACTTCGAGACTCACCGTATCTCTATGCACATTGACGTCGTTCCTCACCTTCTTCGCGTTCTGTTGCTCCACGTATGGTGGTGGAAGCGGTTGCGGCTGAGGCGGACTAAAAAATCCAGGCCACATCGTTGGGCCCCACCAATTGGGCTGAGCGGTGGTGAAATACTGAGGATGTTGAGGGTAATAATGGCAATGGCCATAGGAACAAGAGTTGATCTGTGGCTGTGGTGGTAGAGGCGGAGAGAGATTGTAATTGGAGTAGTTGTAGTCATAATGCGGAGGAAATGGAGGAGGAGGAGGGTCGAGGTAATAGTAAGGCGGCGGAGGACGGTGGTGGTGATGAAAACGGCGGTTGTTGTTGTCTCGTCTTCTGTTGTTGTTGCTAAAGGAGATTCCCATTGGTGAGAATGACAATGGGAAAGAAAGAGAGAAGACAGAAAGCAGAATAGAAGCAGCAGAGAGACTGAACTAGAAGAAGAAGAAGATTTGGTAGATGATGTGTCGTTGAAGTTTCGGTAATGCTTTTTGACTTTCTCTTTTTACTTTTTTAAACCGACTAACTAAACATGTCTTTTCGGTTTGGTTTTGGTTTTGGGTTCAGTTTTGAGTTCGGTTTATTATTTGGTTTAAAACTTTTATATTAGGAACATATAGTTTATAATAAATTATTCTGGTAACATTTAATAAAATAAATGGTTTGGTTTTCAGTTTTCCTCATAAATTTGACTTTATTATGTACTTTTACCACCTAATCTCACTTACCGTGCATTATTAACTGATGCTCCTTCAAGTCAACTCTACAACTATAGAGACATTATTATGATTTTTCTCACATCATCCATAAAAGTTCCACTGGTTCATTCTTGAATTTTTACCAGAAGTCTATTGCACCAATTAGGAATTCGTGCTTAAACTATTTGAATATACAAAAACTGATTTGTTCATGGTTTTACAACTGATTTTTAAATAATTGTTAACAAAAAAACCATTAGAGTTAAGAATGGGGATGGTTTAAAAACGGACTGTTTTGTTGAAATAGTAGGTGACACTTAACTACAACCAAATGATCAATAGTTTATCTGAAAGTTATACTCCTATGATTATTCAGTCAATTATTAATAGCTTTATGGATATATAGTGAAATTTCCGGTGAATGAAAATTGTCATCTACTTCCATTTAAGCCCATATGTAAACCCATCCGTTAATATTGGGATTTATGACATTTTCTATTCAAATGACAATTGGAATTCATTTATTAATGGACTACCTAAGTGGAGACTGGAGAGGATCGGAGGAAAGGTCATTATTTTGCCTGCCATTAAAGCACCTCACTCGTTTTTGTTGTCTTTCTCCGACCAAAAAAAAAAACACAACACATTATTGATCATCGAGAAATGTGTAAAGATAAGATCTCTCTATATCTGTTTCTCAACCAAATAAGAAGTTGATCTATTAATAGTCATCATTATTAGAAACTCTGTTTAAATTTCACAATATTAAAAGAAACCTCTAAAATTGGATATGAACCATTCTTGGATCATCATTCGTGTCATACATTTGAATTAAAAGATCACTTATATCATAACTATAAACTAAGTCGAGTTAACTTAATAATGACATCTTGTGAGTCAACAAAAAAAACTGTTGATTTTCACTATACATAATTCTCAACTACCGCAACTTTCAACCTGACGACAGTGATGAAGTTTTTGCGATTAGTTTGTAATTCGGAGAAGTAGATGTAGTTTCCCCTTTTGGTAAGAAATAAACTTGTGATCACATTTTAGAGTCAATATTGGATATGGAGCTACAAAAATCATGTTCCACAATAAAATACATTTTTTATATATATAGAACTCCAAATAGTTTAGATGAACTAACCAATAATGATAAATTTCACAAGGAGAAAATCAAGAGAATCGAAGCATGGGGAAAAAAAAAGAGAATCAACATAAAGCAGAAGCTCTGTCTCTCTTCTCAACAGAGACACAACCTCTCTGTAAATCCTTAAAAACCCTAATCTCCGAGTAATCCCTCAGATCCTCGAGGCTCACGTACTGTTGCTTCACCATCTTCGACAAGTCCGTACCGGTCTCATGCACCCATACGTATGGTAGACACGTGTCGTCGTTGTACAACCATCTACGTCCTTCCTGGTCGCCCACGTAAGCTCTGTGGATGTTACTGTGTCTAAGCCTCTTGGAACGGCCGGGTTTGAGATTGTGGACCCGTTTAAGGATTGAACCGACCCGAATCTGGAGCTCCACGGGACGGTCCGAGAGGTTCCAGAAACGGGTGGAGGCGGAGTCGATGGAGCAAGGGAGTAAGCGGGTCCGGTCTCCGCAACCGCCGTAACATTGTCGGAGGAAGAGGAGGAGGAGGCTGAACCTTGGGAGCTTGTCTTTGATAGACTCTATCATCTCTTTTGTGAACTTCATCTTTGATGTTTTCACATCCTTTTATTCTCTCTTTCTTCTTTTGATGGTTCACAAGAGTGTATTGGACTTTGTGTATATATGTGTGCCAAATAGTAAATGCAAGAGGAATATCAACACTTAATAGTATGGATTCTCTAAAAAAGAAAAGACAAAAAAGAAGATAATTCCGGTTTACTACTGATTGTACACCGAACCAAACCTAAACCATAATTGGTAAACAAGTCAATTGGTAGCAGAAAAAAATATGTTGAGAACTAAAACTGACCCAAAACCATATTTAATGTGAAAGATTGGACCAACTAAATTTGAGTTCTTTTTAAAATGTATATGTATATATGCTAAATTAATATAATTTATTAATAGTAGTTTTTTTTTATAATTGATCTAAACCATAATTGAACCGAAGCATCACAAAATCTGGATTTCAGTTCGGTTATAAATTTTCCACACAATAATAAAAAAAAAAAGAATCACAATATCTTTGACTATGTTAAACCAGAGCGTGTAGTGTCCATCCTTGTTTGAGTGCTTTCATCATGCTGATCTGACCAAATTAACTCTCACTACTGTGTCTCTCGAAATTAGCTGAGTTTTCGTCTCATAAACTTTGATTTACAATAAAAGCAAAACCAAATGGAGCAGCACAGTTTAATATATGTTTTAAGTCTCAGTTTAAAAGGCAAAATCAATTGATATTAAGTTTTTAAACAAAAAACAAAGAAAAGTCTCACTTGTTGATATCTATAATCTATTGATCTGTTTGTCAGAAACATGCGTCACAGATTAAACCAGAAAATCTAAGAAATACTTATCCCAAATATATTGAAATCGATTTTATTTCATGTGGTGAAGGAAAATTTGGTGTGTGGGTCGACAATAAGCCAAGAATCAAGGACGCCGACAAATACTTCGTTATTTCTCCTTTATCAAGTTGATGATATTATGATATACCTCGCTTCCTCCTTCCAAAAGAAAACAACAATAATCAAATTTTGTATAAAAAACAATAAAATACATCTACAGTGCTACACACACACTTTGCTTGAACTTTCACCATTATGAAGTATGGAAACTTTAATCACCCTTTTAGTTTCCAATTATTTCCTTTTTCTTCTTAATATTAGGCTTGACATTATTCATCTGACCCAACTGAAATGATTAATTGCTGCATTATGTTCCTTGGACACTGCCTTATTTTTTTCGGTCTATTTTTCCCTCCTTTCTTCTATAGAATATTGCTTTTAGGATCATTGGAGATTATTGTATGTACAAAATAATAGTTTATAGATCACTCTTATAGTTTTAGTATTTTATACAAAGCAATAAACCGAACAGCTAATAGTTAATGCACCTTTGCAAATTAGATTTTACATATACAATGCAGATAACTTTAATGATACTATCGTTTTCCAGATGAACATCTGTTCCAAACATTCACGGATGCAATAGTAAATAGCAGATCAAGCTGACATGTTTCTAAGTTAAAGAAAGCAATCAATGAATAGAGACAATATAGATAGATTACCCTAACCAAAAATAACCAAGTATCTATCAAGTTGTATCATTGTTAGAGATAAGAGAGACACAAGGGCCGAAGCAGCAAGTGGATCTATAAACACATAGATCTAAAGATTAAGTGCATACCTCAAAACCCGATTTGTCAATCGGTTCTACTTCCAAACGACAGTATGTATAAGCATTAAGAACAGAGGAATGAAACAGAGACAAGTTACTTCCAACCTCAAAATTCAGTCTATAGTTGAACCAAATTTTAAACTTGTTCCTATTTCCAATCAAGAGTTCAAAATCATAATTACTATCAGAAAAATGTCAACCAAATATATATAGAACACAATTGTTGCTCCAATCTGTCGCTATAATACAATAAAACTCAAGATTGAGTTTAGTTTTCCCAAAAATAATAATAATCTATACTCCAAAAAAAATAAGTCTACACAAAATAAAAAATCCGTGATTTTGCCTAAACCAAACTTTACCATCTCTATCTCATACACACTGCATTCAGCAATACGTGAACGAGCATCAAATCCACAAAGTACTGATGTCCTATCTCACCGTCCCTCCACCGCATTTTCGCCGGAGCTCTTCCGTAATGAACTCCATCGTTGCACCGGTTATCATAATGCCACGGATACGTCATATCGAAGTTATCAACCACGCTTGTAACCAATCCTGCATCCCTCATTTTCTCAAGAAACACTCCGTTAAACGCCTCCATTTTGCTCGGGTTAAACGCAAGCAACCTCGCGTAACCGCCTGTCGCGATTGTGTTCCTGAAAATCACTTCAGGCGGTTGCAATCCTCTGCTTTTGACACCGTCGAAAACTTCTCTCCAAAATGTAGCCGCGGTTTCAGCGCCTTTGGCAAAGGCTCTAAGACTGGTCCAGTGAATGCCATCGTGTAGACCCGAGTTCACGATCATGACGTCGGGAACACGGTTCGTTTCTTCCGAGAAGTATTTCTTGAGCAATTCTCTAAAGTCCAAGTCTTTAAGTGAATCAAGGCCTTGATAGTTCTTTGTCTCGTTCCAATGACCGTTAAAGATACTCGTGATCCTAACAGTCTCCGATGAGTTCTTCGGATTCGAAAACGTCAAATCGAATCTCCTCGGAACAGCTGGGATTTCAGGATGACCTAATACGAAATTCAGCAAGTTTCTGATCGAATCGACGTGATTTGAATCCCCCCAGAAGAATATCCATTTGTTTTTCAAGCAATCCCAAGCTAAATCGCCGGAGAAGAGCTTGAAAGAGCAATGGCTAGAGTAAACCCAGCCATTGCTCTCTATAGCTCCAACCGCTCCGTCACACCATGGTTTCCGGCAAGGGAAATTCTCGGCGAGGCAGCGGTAACGTCCGTCGTTGCTGATCTGGCATTCGTCATTCTTCCCAAGCCTAGTCCATCGTCCGGACCAGGCGTTTCGGTTAAAGTCGGTTTTTTTACATGACCGGAGCTCTGGGAGAGTAATGTCAGGCTTCTTGAGGAAGCGTAATCGGACGTTTCGAAGCTTTTGGTCGAAGCCTAAACGTGCGGTGCTGAACTTAAGGCCTTGGTAATGGCGAAAAAGCAAAATGACGGTGAGGTTGTAATCTCCGGCGAACTCAGGATGAACCTGTAACGAGAATGAGTAAGTTCCGTTTCCGAAATCTTTCACCGGTGGTCTAGATTTCCAATTCTCGCCGGATAAATCAGTCTCGAAATAGTCTCCACCGATGCAAACGGGTGATCCAGATTGGTCTATGGCTTGGAAATTGAATTCGTGGATCTTTCCGGCGATTAACTCTACTGAATCAATCCCGTCGACGCCGGGAACGGAAATATCGACGGTTTTTGCTTCCCTACACGGCGCTCCTCCTGGAGCCAACCAATTTCTCATCAGATTCGCCGTGAAATTCTTCTGCAAATCGGCGGTGATCCACTCGAATTGGACCCGGGACGAGTTTGAAGTGAGATTCACAATCTTCGGATCCAGATTTCGTCTAACCGTCGTCGTGTTCAGACTGAGACTTTGGCGGTTGGGTTTCTCGGATTCTAAAGGCGACGGAGAAGGCTTGGCTTGAACAGAGTATACATTGAATCTCCTAAGCTCAACGAAGCTTTGAATTGAACAACCGTCAATGCTACAAACGACCAACATGAGGAAGAAGACGAGTGCTGTAAGAGCACCGAGCCGCCATTGAAGCAGAGGACTCGGCCGTAGACTCATCAATTGGTTCGGCACCGGAGATAGAATCGCTCCTTTCTCCGGCATCTGAACAACCGGCAGAAACAAAACCCACAAAGTAGAGTTAAAGTGAGAAAGTTACAAAAAGAAAGAAAGAAACTAGAAATCAATTTGACGACAAGTTAATTTCCATGATGAGTTTTTTTTCTTTCTTTAGTAAAGCATTAGTTTTTAGATTCTACCGAGAAAACATTACAAGTCGGAGAAAAATCCTAACTTTAAATAAGATAAATTAAATATTTAAGCATTAAACTTACTCTAAATTGCTTGCTTTAATGAAGGATAATTTCTACTCTTCTGGGATATAGCCAAACTCAAAAGAAGATGACGATGAAGATGAATGATTCACAATCCACAAGTTTTTTTGTTTCGATAGGAAAAAAAAACCCCAAATATTCCTTCTTTCTTCTTCTTGGTTTTGCAGTTTTAATTCCCAGATTCACAAAACCTTTAAATCCTCCCAATTTCCAGAAGAAAAATAAAGGAGAGTATGGGAGGATTAAAAGTCTTTTAAGTTTTTTTAACTAAACAAAACCAAACATCACATATATATATACTAAGAACAAAAAAAAAGGAAAACTCAAATTTGACAGCTATAATAGATATCCAAGAAAATTTAGGATGCCCCAAGTGCAGCCAAAAAAGCATTTTAAAGATAGTGGAGGGAGAAAAGGCAATTTTATGTCGAGACAATTATACCCCTGTTATTCCACTAGATTCACCATGACCCCAGAGACCGATGACCGCGCTAAATAATTGGGCAATGCGACATGTGGGCAACGAAGCGTTTTCAGAAGTCGCATTGGTGTGGCGTTAGGGATACTTTTGTCATTTCATTTAAATAATTAATTCGTCCGATTGGCCTCACATGCCTTTGTTTAGTCACCGCCGCTCCAATTTCTCCGCAGGAGATAATTAATATAATCTTTTTATTCGGAAATTAAAAATACTGTATTTATTTTGTCAAAAAAAATTGGATCATAAATCAGAGGACCACAACAGAAAAAGGAAGCAGAGGCCACGGGGTAAACTTGAAAAGGAAATAAATTGCTAACAAAAAAATAGTAAGATCCAATATTAAATTAGATTTAGATATTTTGGCTAAAAGGATAAAAGCAAGTTCAGATGTTCTAATTATCAGTAGAGGTAAAACCGTTGGAGATTTAGCCTGGGTATAACTAACAATTTTAGATAAGACAATATAAGAAATCTTTTTTTTTTTATCTTTAGATTAGTATTGGTCTATTTTCAATACGTCTTTAACTTAATAAAATGTCCATTCACATTCTTCATAAAATTATAGTCAAACATAAATAAATGAGGAAGAGAGAGAGAGAATAAACCAGAATGAGGATTAAGAAAGAGAGCGAAGAAGTCAACCCCAAAATAAACAAAATCTATTCATAATCTTGGGGAGTTGCCTTGGTAATCAAGACGTCTGGGAAAAGTGGGTGTTGTAGAGAACTTGTGCCACAATAGTGAAATTAAAATAGTAATGTTGGACCATGAAAGAAGCTAGAGGATATTGAATAATTAGAGTAGTTACTCACTAAACTAAGCTTATACGTTTATGGTTCTGATATTGAAGATGTAGTTGACTATTGAAAATCTGTCCTAACATTTGACTTTAACTCGTTGCACAAAAAAAATTGACTTTAAACTCCAAGCCTACCAAAACTCTTGGGCCTAAGAGAAAGCCATACAATCTTTCATTTTTAGGTGTAAATAATGTTGAATGAACAAGAGTAGCCCAAGTAGGTTGACAAACAATCTCTTAACGTACGTGTGTAGGCCTCGTGCTTCCCTTCTATCTTAATATTGGGCCAAGATGGGACTTATTTGGGCTTGTTAGTATTGTTAGCATCTAAGCCTTTTATGATTTGTGTTTAGCGTTGTCACCGTGAGGAGAAATTATGAAATTAGTAACTCTGCTTTTCTATAAATGAGAATATTTTGTGAGCTTCTCCTTTTTATCCCTCTCCCGCTCTGAATTCTGATTTCAGAATCTCTGACAAAAAAACCTTGGCCAACATTGGATATGGATCTAATCTTGAACCGTTTTTTATTCCAACCTGTCTCGGTTCAATGTTTAAACCGGGTAACATTTGTTTTGATGAACAGAGTTTGTAATTCAAAAACTGTTAGTAACCTCACTAACCACAGTTAAAAACAAACTCAATAATAGGATTGGTTTGATTTTTAACCGGGATTGAATGGTCTCCTGATCTGAAGCAGAGATTGGGTCAAAGAGATTAAGAAAAGTAAAAGCAAAGAAAGTGAAAGCAATGCTACTTTACTACTTTCTCATTGGTTGTACGCTGAGAAAGGACTCTTTTGTAGAACACACATTAACTCTGCTCTGCTGCCATTACTCTCTCTCTCACTTTCTCTCTTGTCCAAAGTTCAAACTCTGGAACTTTTCTTCCTTAGAGAGCCTTTAGAACCAGATCAGCTCTCTTCTTGGTAAGAATCTCTCTTCTCTTTGTTCATACTGTCTCTTTAAATTTGATAGCTTCCATATTTTACTATAATTCGTCTGCTATCGTTTTCTCTGTCACAGTTCCTACGTCCTCCATGGCTTCCGATGGGCTTCCTCGTTTCTTCACTGTCTTTCTTTCCCACTACAGCTCCGAATCCTTGGTGAGATTTTTTCTTTGGTTTTTTTTGCTTAACTTAAAGAGTTTCGCGGTAAAATCTGCTTGGTTGATATGTTAGTGATGATGTGAATGAGATATGAAAACAACATTGTAAATCCTTATCTTTAACTCTCTTTTTACCATGAAATAGTTTTTTTAAAAACTTTTATTCACTACGTAGCTTAAGATTTTGTGTGTTGTATTAGATATGTTTGAATATGCTAGAGAATATGTCAAAAAATTATAGACTAGCTTTACTGAAATGTTTCTCCTAGATTGAAATTTTTGAATAAGAGGCTTGATTTTGTAGTTTGCCTGTTTACAAATCCCTGGATGCATAGACTATAACCTAACTTTGTAGCATTTTGAAATGAATTTCTCCTTACTGTTTTTTTGTGAGTTGAATGTTTTTTTTTTTTTTTGCAAACAGAGTCTCTAGTTTATGTTTTTGCTCTTGATCAGTCACTAATAGTTTAGTTTGTGTTATATGTTTTTGTTGAGCAGCTCATTCCAAGTTCGTACTACGAACACTTACCTCGTCCGTTGCCCAAGACATCAATTCTTATGGGAAACAGTGGAAAGTTTTGGAAAGTGGCAATGTTGAGCAAGCAAAAGCAAGTGTATTTTGACAAAGGCTGGGCTATTTTTGTGGCTGATAATGAGCTTAAAGATGGCGAGTTCTTGACGTTTGTGTTTGATGGTTACAACCGGTATGAAGTGAGCATATATGGTCACGGAGCTTGCAAGGAAATTCGAGCTTCCATCCAAGTCGAAGAGATCTCTGAAGGGACAGAGAGTCACAACAGTGGGGGTGATATTCATGATAGCACCATCCAAGTGGAAGAGATCAATGATGACACAGAGAGTGACAGTGAGTATTCTCCTGGTAGCCTAGACATAACAACCATCTCTGTCGAAGCTGCTGAAGTGGTGAATACAATCGCAACAAGCCGGACCATAGGTTATAAGAAATATTGTTCTTAATCAATAACTTGTTTGATGGTTATTTATAACAAAACTGTTTTGATATATCTCTTGTAAAATTTGCAGTCAAGAAGACCATTAAGAATCCGGAAGCGTATTTGGATGATCGAAACAATATCCACTTTGTGACAAGTCTGAAAAACAGAACTTATGAACTGGTAAGTGTTACTTCGAAATAATTCTCTCTTGTTTTTTTTTTTTAACTTTGTTTTATTAATTGATTATGTTGTTGTTGCTGCAATTGTTACTATACAGCTAATTTATGGACAATTTGTGAAAGACTACCAATTGAGGTTTGACAACAACTTGGAATACATCGACCAATTTGGAAAACTAACAGCAAAAACATCAAATTGGGCCGATAAGCGTGTCTGCATCAACAAATGGAACATAATATGCGACAGAAACAATATCACAAAGGAGGACTCCATCGTATGCGAAATTCTCCGCACCAACAATGTGGTCCATACGATCAAGATCCACCTTGTCCGTGATGGAGTAGCACGCGCATGAGTCTCTTAAGCACTTGGTTGGTTTTCTTATGGAAGCGTAGTAGTCAGAACTTTTAGTATGTTTAATTTCGAATCTAATCTGTGGTCGTATGGACATGTCCTCTTGTCTTTTCAGCTGTTAACGATGTTTCAATCATATCTAGTAGACTTATTAGCACCTTCAGGTAAATTGGGAAAAAAATGACAACTTTCATTTGTTAGGCACAGAATATGTAATTTCTCGAAAATTTAAATCTTCCTTATTCACAAGCAAAACAAGATTATTAGTCAGACACAGACACCAAAGTCTCTCAAATTATCTGTTCGCAAACTATGTCGTGCTGCTTGGCTTCGTGTTGTGCGTCGGCGACTTGTGGTTTGTGCTCGTCGGTGGCATCGGGAATTACGAGGAAATCGGCGAGGATCGCTTACTGTGGTCTCTTCGGTGCTTCTCTTGTCGTCTCCTGGATTCTACGCGAGACTGGTGCTCCTCTCCTCGAGAAATTCCCTTGTACGATTCCCTGATCCATCAGCTTCATCTCTGTGAATACAATTAGAAGAAGAGTCATGTTTTTTCGATGTTTCAGCTATAAATCAGGTTCCTTTAGCTTGAAAGAGATTTTATAATTAGAATTGAAACCATCAATTTAGGAATTTGGGTTTTCTCTGATCTTGTCAATTGAATTGCATCTCACTCAAGTCGTTGATGCAATAAATTTGAGTGATGGGCTTTGCTTGAACGTTTTCCGTTTCTGCTTAGGCTTCTTTCGTTCAGAGGTTTGAATATTGAGACATGAGCCTTAGCGTTTAAATATGAATCTTAGTCTCTGTTATGTCGGAATTTCTATTGGGTTAGTGGAAAGCAACATATTTGATATTATACCTGCTTGATCTAAGTTAGAGTTTTGAGCTTTGGGTATGTCTTTCCTTAACAAACAGGGATAAACACTTCTGATACATATACCAAAGAATGGTATCAGCAGCAAGCCGTTCTTCGTGTGAGCTTTGGGAATTTCCTCTTCTTTGCGATATATGCTTTGATCATGATTGGTGTCAAGGACCAGAACGACAGGCGTGACTCATGGCACCACGGCGGATGGGGTTTGAAGATGATCGTCTGGTTTTTGCTTGTTGTCCTCATGTTTTTTGTTCCCAATGTTATAGTCTCAATCTATGGTAAGTTTATCTTTTGCTCCTCATAATTTCCGCATATATGGTGCTCTCTCATCACAAATACCACACACAAGTTTATGGAATTCTTCCTTCCTGTTTCTGTCTGCTAAAACATTTGAGACTTCAAAGTTGTGGATTTCTCATTTCTCTAAAGGGGAAATTATCACTTCATGGTTCATGCGCTTTTGTTTATATATGCGGCTAATCTCAGCTCTTGTACATTCTTTCAGGAATTATATCAAAATTTGGGGCTGGAGCATTTCTGTTGGTTCAAGTGGTCTTGTTGTTAGATGCTACACATAACTGGAATGATTCATGGGTTGAAAAGGATGAAAGGAAATGGTATGCTCAATATCTTTCTATGCATTTGTCATGTGTTTGTGCCATCATTCTGTTTTAGGCTTCTGTTTGTGGAAGTTTGGTTTCTGATGATTTTCTGACTAATGGGGTTCTTTATGTAGGTACATGGCTCTGCTTGTAATATCAGTCGTGTGTTACATTGCTACATATGCCTTCTCAGGAATCCTGTTCATCTGGTTCAACCCATCTGGTCATGATTGTGGACTAAATGTTTTCTTCATTGTCATGACAATGATCCTTGCCTTTGTTTTTGCTATTATTGCTTTACATCCTGCTGTGAATGGCAGCCTTTTACCGGCATCAGTTATATCGGTTTACTGTGCTTATGTCTGTTACACGGGGCTTTCTAGCGAACCACATGACTATGTATGCAATGGACTTCATAACAAATCCAAAGCAGTGAACGCAAGTACTCTCATCCTTGGGATGCTCACTACGGTTCTCTTGGTTCTATACTCCGCCCTCCGAGCTGGCTCTTCCACCACATTCCTCTCACCACCGTCTTCTCCCAGATCAGGTGCTTCTCCAAGCTCTTCAATACGCCTAGGCATTAAGTATTTCGGTTTTGTGAATAGTAAATTTGAACTAGACTCGGATTTTTGTTTCTTCTTTTATTTTGCTGGAAACGTTATTTGCAGGTGGGAAGGAGGCATTGTTAGAGGACCCCGAGGATGGGAAGAAGAAGAATGGTGAAGCCGAGGCACGGCCTGTGAGTTACTCATACTCCTTCTTCCATATAATCTTTGCGCTTGCGAGCATGTACGCCGCAATGCTTCTCTCGGGATGGACTGACTCATCAGAGAGTGCGTCTCTAATTGATGTGGGATGGACATCTGTCTGGGTCAAGATATGCACCGGTTGGGTCACGGCCGGACTCTACATATGGACACTCATTGCACCGCTCATCCTTCCGGATCGGGAGTTCTACTAAAGGGACATACCTGTCATTAGAGGGTAACACGTATATAGTCCGCTCCGGTGAATGTTATCTATATGTTTATGTATAGTCGAGTCACTTAAAAGTGGGTATGGTCTTGTAATGGTTATGGTAATGGAAGTAGGTCATGTCATGTTCTAGACTTGTAATTGAACCCTGAACTAAAAGACCCTGTATGTTTGAAGTGCTATTAAACTTTTTTGTTTGTTTGTATGGTTGGGTTGTCTTTAAAATTGGTTCAATATTATATGGCTATTTCAGGTTTTGGTTGTAAGTTGTTTTATCTCTTGTAAGTGTATGCAAAATATAAATAGTTCCTGGCCGCTAAATTGAGAGAATATGAAAAATGCTCTACTTGAGTATGTAAATATATATATAGATGATCTTGAAAACTGCTATGGCTCGTAACTTGCGTGATTCGAAGAATCATTAGAGTCGACAAGAAAAGATCACCAATTATCCAATCATATTAAAACATCCATTTGTTGATAGTTTAGTTGTTCAAAATTTGAAAGAATCCATCATAGCTATTGGTGTTGTATTACAAGTTTCAATTATTTAGACTTGATTCTTCCTTGTGGCTTCTCCTTTGGAATAATCCACAAGGACAAAATCATTAATGTAAACCAGACAAACCGGCTTTTTCTTCTTTGTATATATGGCTATAGCAATTATTCATATTCTTTAATTTGACTATGCTTTACACAGAAAAAGTTCCAACTCCAACCCTCGTCTGCTCTTAGATTTTCCTATCCTATCAAAAGTTGGATTTTCATATATGACAATCATTAGTATGTAAAATTTTGTTGTTCCCACTATAATATGGACAAAAGTTACACTGTTTAACAATATACAGATAACAGATGTCGCGTGGACACAAAATGGAGGACAATTACACATGAAAAGCATCTTAATTATCACGTGAATAGACCCATTTTGTAAAGCTTAACCTCACTTTTTTGGACATGAAAGAAACCTCGTTTGTCATTCTTGAGCACAGACATGACATGACTTATTAAACGTATGATTTGCTGAAATCGAAAGATACCGTGAATATTAGAAACCAACTGTAAAACTGAAAATTAATTGTGACAAAACCATGAAAACGGGTGAGCAAAAAATATTTCGGTATCTTTTGGACAACAAATTAGTATACTTATCGTTGTTATGTAGTTCCTAATTTAATTCATCCATAATGATTAATTTGGTTCGCGTGTGTATAGTTATTGTATTTTCCATAAATTCCAATGAGAACATTCTTTTTCTCTACCATAGATATCAGACAAATTTATTTGGTTTTGGTATTTGTTAAATAATAAATACAAATCAATTGAAACGTTGTCCTTTGGTCTTTGGCCGACTGACTTTAGCTAATTTGGTTTAGCTACGAAATGCGAACCATTTTTCAACCGTTTTAATTTGTGTTTGTTGACTAGCTCTGAACAGCTTAGCAGACTATCCTGAAACATGTAAATTATATAATACGTATCATATATGCATAACTCCAATGGTATTCATGCAATTATAAACTGATTTTTATAATTATAAACTAATATTATATGTATAACAGTAGTAACTCTTCTTAATAATGAATAGTTTCTTATGAATCTTATCCTAATATTATCACATTAGAAATTCATGTTTGTCTATCTAACATATTATTCATATGTCTAGATCATTTTGATTAATCTTCTGATATTCTTATAAATGTGCATAGATTTAAAACTAACTTTAAATCCCGGTTACAGTATTTAATTATAGGTTCCCAGAGAAAATGGTTAAAATAAATGTATAGATACAGAAAAAGGCTTAATATATGTAAAGGAGCGTCACCGTCGTGGTCGTCCTCCTAACATGCTCCATCTCCTCCTTCTCTCCGACGAAGATTCCACCACCAATAGCATGCCCTCTTCCCACTCCGCCTCCTCCTCTTCTCTCCACCTCTGCAAGCACTCTCCTTCGGCGACTCTTGACCTCCTAATCCTAATCCTCGTCCTCTTCTCCGGCGCTTTCCTCCTCTCCTCTTACTTCTCCTATCTCTTCCACTCCTTCTCCCTCCTCTCCTCTAACTTCCCTCCCCTCTCCTCCTTGATCTTCTCCGACGATGAAGATCCATCTCCAATCCCTCCCGCTTCCTACTTCTTCGCCTTCGCTGTCTTCTTCGCCGCTTCGATTGCGTTTCTCGACCTATGTTGTGGCCCGAGATCGAGGAAGTGTCGGAATCCCAAGTGTAAAGGTTTGAAGAAAGCGATGGAGTTTGATTTGCAGTTACAGACAGAGGAATGTGTTAAATCAGGAGCTACTAAGGAGATCGATCGATTACCATGGAAAGGAGGTAGCGAGAGCAATCCTGATTATGAGTGTTTAAGGGCTGAGCTTAGAAGGATGGCTCCGCCTAATGGTCGTGCTGTATTACTTTTCCGATCTAGATGTGGTTGCCCTGTTGCTAAGCTTCAAGGTTGGGGACCTAAGCGTGGCCGCCGTCATAAAAAGTAAGTCAAACCCTTTCCTTCCTCCTCAATCCCAATTCGATTTTCATTTTTCATTTTGCCTGAGCTCAAATTAGGGAACTTGAATTGAGTATGCCATAGCTGCATATTTGATCCTCAGTTTCGATGATTATGCCAATGAGTTATGTAGATGAAACCTTTTGGATTGGTAGCTTTGATTCTTGCTTCTGAATTCTGTTTGATTGATAACAGTGTGATTTCCTCTCTATGCGCCATTGATTACGATGATTGAAAATTGTGAGTCTCTTGGTGAAAGAGTTATTTTTTATGATGTTCATAGTTTTATTTTGTGGGAATTTGGTCTTGGATATGATTCTTCTGCCTTGGATTGGTCTTGATTAGAAATCATGTTCCTTTTAAGATCTAAACTACATTGAAGGCAATTGTCTTGTCTCATGTTGTTCGAAATTGGTGGTTCCACGGTTTAGGCTTATTATAATAAAACCTAAGAGTTGATGGGTAGCAGCTTCTGTCTAGTTGATCGTCCTTATCAATGGGAAACTCCATCTCTACTGGGAATGTTGGTGCTTTGCTTTCCAGTCTCATTTGCTCGAGAATCTAAATTTCATATATATAGTGGCCAACGATTCCTGATTTTACAAAGCTTTGAGATTCCACTTTGATATAATGCTGGGACTTGGACATGATTTTTCAATGTGCATTTCTGGCTCTCTTGACTTCAGTCCCGTGTATCGTACGGCCTACCCCCAACAACATTCAAAAATTGGAGATTTGCTCGATAAAAATACATGCTTTTATAAAGCACAATACATGGTGCTAGATAGTTAATTGGCAACAACTCTGAGTAGATCGATATCAACGGTTTCTTGCTTTGTATGTAACTTGTAAAATTATCGCCACATCTACTATGACTAAGGTCGTTGGTGAGTAGATTTTGTTATTTGTATTGTTGTATGTGCTCTTATCAGACCGATCTCTTTGTTTGTCTGCCTCATACCATATCTCTCATTTGATCTATAATTAAGTTTACATATGTGTAGTTAACATTTTGTTTGAAAGTCATTCGGTTTTGTTCTCTTTGCATCCTGATTCAGTTTACACCTTTATCTTCTGCAGATCGCAAGCGAACTTGGCTCTAAAGGGAGGGGTAGACAATCGCTGATCAGGTCGATAGGAATTCTTCAATCTATCATTATAGATTTATCACATTCAATGTTTGCATAGTACATCTTGGAAACTAGAGAAATCCGGACAGCTTTGTTTGCGGATTTTTTAATTTCTTTTACCTTAGAAATGTCCCAATATTACAACTTGAATTAACTTTTTATTGAGCTACATTACATAGTATAGATCACTCGCTACACTTTCTCCTATAACATTTTTAGGGGACAATGACAAAAAATTTCTGTGTGGTGTTTGCTCTTGTTTCTTGCTTCGGATCTTCTGATTTCAATGCAAATCTACAAAATTTGGATAAGGGTTAGATGTTTCATCCAGAAAGTTGTTTAGATCCATCCACGTTCCGTTCAGTTCCTTGAATTCTAGAACTAGGGATATTGGAAGAAATGCTCGGATGTCGTTGCTTCGTTAGATTGTAGTTGGAAATACGTTACCACAACTGGTATTTGCATTGCTAGGCGTATTATCTTTGATTTCTTCATTGGATTTCAAGTTCACTGGTTAATGTGACAAGATATTCTTTTGGTATCTCTAGAGTTTGTGGATGCTTTGTATCTTCTGATGATGCAACCTAAATAACTGTCTTTTAGTTTGGTCTTAAACTTGGTCGTTTCCTTGAATTAGGTCTCTGTCCCTTTGTGGCACTTTAAAGCTTTGTTGCGTGTCTGTGCCTTAAATTCAGTCCTGTGGACAGTAAAAGCTTATTGTCTAGGTCAAGTCCAATGATCTTTGGCATCATACGTTTTAAAATTTCTGCCATAATTTTTGGCCAAGTCCAAGAATAATCACGTAAGTCGCACGAAACTTTTCCTTGAGAGCTGCTGCTGTTTTGGTCATAAAATCCCCGGAAAACAATAGAAAAAAAAAGAAGCATTTCACTCTACTAGCTGAACAACACAGATCAACCACTAATCCTTTTACAATGACAAATGCACAAATCTTTACTCTCCTAAAATTCTGTTTACTTCACCATCAATCATCTCAGGCTCTCAACGTGTGACCTCTTTCTCAGTTAGTTTCTTAATGTAACCGTTGCTTTACGCGTCTCCCATTTACGTCACAATCATCAGCAAATAACTCCTTTCGGTGCCCTGATGATGTTACTGAGTGCTCACTCAGCCTAGCCACATACTCCAGTAGCTCACTTAGTAAGGACGGGCAGCTTTCCTTCAGATAATCAAACCCATCCGTTTCCATCACAGCTAAAGAAATTACAAAAATTACAGACAACTTTTTTTAACACAAGGGTGCTTTCACATTTCGAAAGAGTGATTCAAGCAAAAAGGAGTGATCTTTTTTACCTTTCAGGTTTTCTGGCAAAGCTATGAATTTGAGGCAGGCAGCTTTTAGCTGGAAACAATGATGCTGCTCTGCAAGAGCCAAGGTGGTTGCAACAGTGTTTATGCTGATTCCTTCACATAGTTTTGTCTCACAGATTGTTCTAAGCCGTTCAAGAGCATAACGGTCTGCAGCCGCAAGCAGATGCTGAGCTACAAGTGTTGATGCCCATTTCAAGTCTGTGCCCATCAAGTCTTGCATATCAGGCAATTCGTCCCAGTAGATAAAATGGAGCAACACCTGCAACCAACAAAAAAAAAAGCACAATAAAACAAAAGGAAAAGGGAATTTGTATCAGCATACACTTCAACATTACATTTAGAGGATTCAGGATCTGAGACTCACACATAGACTAACGACCAATCTTAACAAACAAAACCCGAGCAGCAAAGCAGATAAAAAGGTTCATACTTGGCATTACTTTGACAATTTATCACCTATAACAAATTATCTCCATGTATTACTACATACGAGAAATGAAGACATTGCAGCTATAAATAAGCAAACAGACATTCATGCGATCAGGAAGAGAAGTAGAAAGATTAAACCTTATCCCGGGTGAGTAATATTTGAGAACAGGAGCAGCTCCCTAGGAGATGGTCCCAGATTGTACACTTGTAAACAGGAAATCCTGTATCACACCACAATCACTCACCCGAGAAAAGGCAAGGAACTATGAGAGTTATCTCTTCCTAAAAAGCCTCGGAAGACCCAGGACTCTAACTAACAGCCTCAAATTGTAAAGCTACGAGTTTTAAAATTCTACTACAACATTCCAAGGACAAACATATTTAGTTCAGAATGAGAGTTAAAGGGAGGACCTTGAAAATAGGGGCTTCTATGTCTTCTATGTATATACATTCAGTATTCTCGTTTCTCAAAGGGCCAAAAAGCTGTGCCCTGAAAACTGGAGAACGAGCAGCAAGAACCAATTTGTGAGCAGCAAATGATTCTCCATCAACTTCGAAAGTAACATCAGTTCCTTTCCCACTTTCCAAAAGCTTTCCGAACTGCTGACCCAAATCAGAAACCGGTACAGGGATATTGTAACTCCTTGGTCCCTCTGTACGTGACTTCACCACGCCAACACAGCACCGAACCAAGAGACAATTGTCTTTCAAATAGTCCGATGACTCCAAAAGAGACCTCTTGAAAAACCGTTTGTATCCCCTAACCAATCATCAATAAATCAAACATTAAAGAAACCTCAAACATGTCACCATCTAAACTAATCAGTAAATGGCAGAGATTAGGCTATAGCATTTCCTGAGTTCAATTCCAGAAAAGGATAATAATTTACTCACCACATACTTCCTCGATATTTAAGAGTATAGGGTCCGCTTTCAAGAGTTCTACCGAAATGGCTATGAACTTTGTGCCTTTCGTTACCGCTCTGATCCACAAGAGTCAGCTCAAACAAAGCCCTTACATCGGCTCCTTCGCTCGCGAGGGCTATGAATAGAGACACGTACACAGAATTATCCTCTGGACTCTTTCCATCTGGGTAGAAATAGATCGCCCAAGAGTAGCCACCGACCATAAACGTATCCGAGGCGACGTATTTGCCAATCCCCATCCCTTTGGCCAGAGAGTAACCGCTGATCTTGAATTCGTGGGAGCCATTGATGGTTTCCGTGCGAGAAGTCGATTCCGTGAGCGACGCTGCAGTCGATTTCGAAGATCCAGGAACCTCCGAGCAAACCCTAATTGTGTCCATGAAACAAAGACGAGATCCAAGAATCACGACTTTGTAACAAAATTGATTGTTTCGTCGATCTTATGACCCGGAATAAGTATCTTTGCACGGCTCAAGTCTTCGAATTTCGGAAGAATCCTGGATTTTCCAGATGGATAGGCGAAATTAGGGTCTTTAACTACAGGTGAAATTTGGGGGATTTGAGAGCAGAGAAGAGAAAAGAAACGGGGGATGTAGCGGAATTAAGAGTCAGACGGATAATCGTCGGAAACTCAAGAGATGAATCGTCGTGGATCGTGAAGACGACGACGATGCTGGCCAAAAACGAGAGGAAGAGAGAGATACGGTTGATGAACGGTTTAACTTTAACACAACCTTATGGGTAGGTAGCGAATATAAACGCCGAAAATTTTAATAATTCTTTTGTGTTTGGAAATTAATTTTTGTTCACTTTACTAAACTTTAGGGAGGAAATTAATTGTTTCCATTTTTCTTCTCTAACGAGAAACTAACATGTAGATCAAGTTCGAATAAATGTTATAATTTGATGTAAATAAAAAAAAATATGTGGTATCAAACTTGAGTTGCGGTAGATTTATGTGGTAAGTTTGCGAAAAAATATGAGTTACATTTTTGTCAAAACAACCTTATGGTAAATTTTATGATGTTTAGTTACAGAGTTGTAGTATGTATTATTAAAAATAAATTTAATTTAAATTAATGATAATAATATTTATTACAAGTTTAATAATTGGAAAGAAAAAAATAAAAATATTTATGTAATTTAGTATTAAAAAAACTAATGACATAAATAAAATAAAATCTTTGACCAAGATATGATATGTTATTTTGATTTTACGTTACAAAAGTAATGATATTGTTGATTTTTTAAAAATGATTTGTTGAAGATATTTTAGAAACAAAAATAAGCAAACAAAAAAAAAGTTAGAAGTTTCATAACTCAAACATACCACATGAAATATTCATTGATGTTGAGAAATCTTTTGAGTTAACACTTTTACAAAGGACATACATCAAAATTGTACATCAATCATACATCATTTTAACTCAAACTCAATTTCAATTTTTTTTAAAACATCATGATTGGTAACATTTTTGAAATTTGGTTGAGTTATGGGCATAACTCAAATAATATCATTAATAACTCAGAGCCTATATAATATCCTATTGAAAGTTAGAAGATCATTCGTATTTGGAAAAGCATATCTGAAATTACTTAACTATAATAAAACGATAGGGAATTTTTGTCCAATTATTTCAAGGAATGAACAAGTAAACCCTAGATATGGTGCTAAGTTCTTTACAGACATGTAAAATCGCGGCAAAGCATCGGTGACCCAATCCACTTCATCAAACGACACCCAAACCAGAAAACCACTTTGGGATCCGAAAGGTTTCTCCTTTATTCACCAAATGATTCGAAAGCTCTGTTCTTCGTTCTCTCGCTCCATCATCTTCCCCAACAAACCCATCTTCATCTCCCGCCCTTCTCCCCAATTACTCCGTCACTCTTCTTCTGCTCTTTCTTTCTCCTCCTTGAAGATGACCGATACCCAGAATCCAGATAACCCTAATTCGTCCCCAATTCAATCTCCCACCAAGCCCGAATTGCTTCGCTCCCTCGAATTTCAAATGGGTTCTTCTTTCACCATCGATCCGATTATCCCACCGCCGAATCAAATCGTCATCGTTATCAGCGGTCCAAGCGGAGTTGGCAAAGACGCAGTGATCAACAAGCTTCGAGAAGTTCGTAAAGGTCTACATTTCGTCGTCACTGCCACTAGCCGTCCGATGCGACCAGGTGAAATCGACGGCAAAGACTATTACTTTGTCTCGAGAGATCAATTCTTAACAATGGTGGAGAACGACGAGCTTCTTGAGTACGCCCTCGTTTATGGCGAATACAAAGGGATTCCAAAGAAGCAGATTCAAGAATTTATGTCCAAAGGTGAAGACATTGTTCTTAGAGTTGACATTCAAGGAGCTCAGACTCTACGGAGGATACTTGGTAACTCTGCTGTGTTTATATTCCTTGTGGCGGAGAGTGAGCTTGCGATGGTGGAGAGGTTGATTGATCGGAAGACGGAGAGTCAAGAGGAGCTGCTTGTTAGAGTTGCTACGGCAAGAGAAGAGGTTAGGCATCTTAAGAAGTTTGATTACGTTGTGGTGAATGCTAAAGGGAGGCTTGATGATGCGGTTGACCGCGTGGAATCTATAATTGACGCTGAGAAATCTAAAGTTCATCAAAGGATTGTTAGGATTTGATGTTGCAGAGGGCTTTCTTCAAACCAAAAGTTCAAATTTATTCGTTGAATGTTGCATCATTTCAATTTTGCTAAAAATAAAATGTGCTAATTATTAAATATATTCGTTTAATGTTGCAACAATTCAATTTTGCCCAAAAGTTCAAATTTCATCAAAGCAGCTAGCTTTTGTGTCTAATTATTTTCCGGGAAACGTTTGATAGATGTTCCTGTTCCTGGCAAGAGCTGCTTGTGACTCCTCTGTTTAACATTTAAATGTCTTACACTACAGATGATTGGACTTGATCAAGCTGAGATCAAAAGACACGATAAAGTTTTGGTATAACTCTTGAAAAGAAGATATAAGTAATGGCTAATAAGTCTACTATATATGATTGAAAGAGAAAGAGAATGAGATTAACGACATTCAAATAGATTAAAGTTGATACTGTTTGGATTATCCATATATGCTTCTGGATTTTCAATGGGTCTTTTTGCCTGCAAAATACACAAGACATCTATCAAAACAGTTTCGTTATTAGTAAGCATCAACGTTGAAGGACAATGTTTCTTATAACCTCTATTGTGGCTTCTTGCGGTTGTATTCACCACCTCAGGAAAATACTCACTCTCTGTGTCATTGATCTCTTCCACTTGGATGGTGCTACTATGAATATCACCCCCACTGTTTTCACTCTCTGTCCCATCAGAGATCTCTTCGACTTGGATGGCGCTATCACGAGTCTCACCCTCACTGTTGTCACTCTCTGTACCATCAGATATCTTTTCCACTTCAATGGAAGCTCGAATTTCCTTGCAAGCTCCGTGACCATATATGCTCACTTCATAACGGTTGTAACCATCAAACACAAACGTCAAGAACTCACCATCTTTAAGCTCGTTATCAGCCACAAAATTGGCCCAGCCTATGTTAAAATACACTTGCTCTTGCTTACTCAACATTGCCACTTTCCAAAACTTTCCACCGTTTCCCATAAGAATCGATGTCTTGGGCAACGGACGAGGTAAGTGTTCGTCGTACGAACTTGGAATGAGCTGCTCAACAAAAACATATAACACAAACTAAACTATTAGTGACTGATCAAGAGCAGAAACATAAACTAGAGACTCCTGTCCGAAAAAGAAAACTAGAGACTCTGTCTGCAAAAAAACATTCAACTCACAAAAAAACAGTAAGGACAAATTCATTTCAAAATGCTACAAGGTTAGGTTATAGTCTATGTAAAAAGGCAAACTCCAAAATCAAGCCTCTTATTCAAAAATTTCAATCTAGGAGAAACGTTTCAGTAAAGCTAGTCTATAATTTTTGACATATTCTCTAGCATATCTAAACATATCTAATATCTTAAGCTAAGTAGTGAATAAAGTGAAAAAAAAAAAACTTTTCATGGTAAAAAAAGAGTTACACAGAGGGATTTCAATGTTTTTTTTAGATCTCACTCACATCACCACTAAACATATCAACCAAGCAGATTTTACAATGATTCTCTTAACAAAGAAAAATCTCACCAAGGATTCGGAGTTGTAGTGGGAAAGAAAGACAGTGAAGAAACGAGGAAGCCCATCACCACTGGAAGCCATAGAGGAACTGTGACAGAGAAAAAGATAGCAGACGAATTAGAGAAAAATATGAAAGCTACGAAATTTAAGAGACAGTATGAACAAAGAGAAAAGAGATTCTTACCAAGAAAGGAGATTATCTGGTTCTAAAGGCTCTCTAAGGAAGAAAAGTTTCAGAGTTTGAATTTTGAACAAGAGAGAAAAAGAGAGAGAGAGCAATGGCACAGTTAATGTTTGTCCTACGAAAGAGTGCTTTCTCACCTTAAAAGTTACAACCAATCAGAAAGAATTAAAGTATGATAGTTTTTTCACTTTCTCTGCATTTATTTTTCTTAGAAAGCCCAAGAGTTTTGGTCTTTGGGGTTAAAGTCACATGTTAAAACAGAGTTTAGTGGTCAACAAAATATTCAAGATCAGAAGCCATAAACTTATGAGCTCATTTTAATGAGTAGCTACTCTAATTATTCAACCCTACTAGTTAATATTCTCCTGCTCTTTGAAAACTATCAATTTGGTTTAGTTACGGTTAATGAGGATCTTCTCTAATTGTTCAAAATTACTATGTTAATTTCACTATTTGGGGAAGAAAAATAAATTAGACTGAGTGAGACATAGACTTAAGAGAAAATGGTGTTGCTTTGTTTCATGATACCCTTTAATTTCAAAACCAACCACACAGTTTGTACTTTATTATAGTCAATGCTAGCAGAAATTGAAAAGATGAGTCAATGACACCAACATTAAAGCTTTCTCTGAAAATATGAGCTTTTTTGTTTTGTCTTTTTTTTACTATGGATAGTAAGGTGAGGTCGTTAGCTTAGGTTCAATTAATAGTTTTTGTCACAAATTGAATACATGTTCTATCTATGTACTCATTGTTACCCGGTTGAAACATTTAACCGGGAAAAATTGAAATTAAAATTTAAAACTGGATAAATCACGAAGATATAAATAAAATTTCCCAGACAAAAAAGGAGATACTAAAACCTGAAAAAAAGAATAAAAGAAATAGAGACTTTTGGATATAAATAAGTTAACAGTTACAAAGCCTCCAGGTAAAAAAAAAAAAAAAAAAAACGTAATAAAGCATGTTAGAAATCCTCGATTCCTCAATCTCAAGTTGTCTCCTACACAAGCTTCTACTACTACCCTCTCATGCCGTTTCCCCATCGCAGCAGCCAAAACAACCTCTGCAACTGTTACTTCAAACGCAAGCAACACTGCATTTGCTACTGATTTGGACAGAATCAACGTTCTCGGCAGCGGAAACGGCGGTACCGTCTTCAAAGTTAGGAACAAGACAAACTCAGAGATCTATGCGTTAAAGAAAGTCAAAGAATACATGGATTCTGCATTCCGCTCTCAACTCCTCCGCGAGATAGAAATCCTCCGTCTCGTCGACTCTCTTTACGTCGTCAAGTGTCACGACATCTTTCAGAATCCTTCAGGAGAAGAAGTATCTATTCTCATGGAATACATGGATCTCGGCAGGCTCGAGTCTCTACGCGGCGAGGTCGTTACAGAAAAACAACTCGCTTCGATGGCTCGTCAAGTTTTGGAAGGGTTAAATTACTTACACGAGCTCAAGATCGTTCATAGAGATATCAAGCCAGGGAATCTGCTTCGTAACTCTAAAGAAGAGATTAAAATCGCAGACTTTGGAGTGAGCAAGATCGTGGTCAAGTCATTAGACAAGTGCAACTCGTTCACCGGCACGTGCGCTTACATGAGTCCGGAGAGATTGGACAGTGAAGCTGATGGTGTTACAGAGGAAGACAAGTCAAACGTTTATGCAGGAGATATATGGAGTTTTGGTGCTTACGATGCTCGAGATCTTGGTGGGTTACTTCCCGTTGCTTCCTCGGGGACATACACCAGAACGAGCCATGATAATATGCGCTGTGTGCTTTGGAGAACCACCGAAAGCCCCCGAAGAATGCTCTGACGAGTTGAAGAGTTTCATCGACTGTTGTTTACGCAAAAAACCGAGCGAGAGATGGACAGCTTCACAGCTTCTCAGCCACCCTTTTCTTGTCCACAAAGATTAGGGTTATGGATATCTCTGAAGGTATTGTATATTTTGATGATGAAATCAATAGACTCTGAGTGACTCAGAGATCAAAAGACACACCAAATTAGGTTTAACTCATATGTTTTGGTGTCATTCTTGTAAAGGAGATGAAGATGATGATATTAGTGGATTTCCGGGAGTAAAAAACTCCCGGCGAGATGTAGGGTCTCCGCATTGGAGATCTGAACTCGTTAAATTCGTTGTGTCTTTTACGTTTCAGTATGCTTGATCTCATATATGTTACAAACGAAAGATCGAGACAGGAAGAGAATAATAGTAACGGATAAGCAAGAGAGTATTCCTCATTGAGGGAGTGTACAAAGAGTGAATTTGTAGGCTAAAATGTTTCTTGGATTCAAAGAAAATTTACTCCTAACAGCCCAAACTTAGTTTAAGGAATGAAGATAAAAGAGAACACAGTATGAAGTTACAATCTCTTTGAGGAATATCTGCATAGTAAGGTTCAATTCGGATGAAACAAACCAATCCCATCAAGTTAATAAGTTATACAATCATGGAGTTTGTTTTTAATCAGAATACATTGATTCAGGCATTCAGCCGTATACCTATATGAATATTTTTGGCCAAAATCAATGTAATCAATAATCTATTAAGTTAATTAAGAAAAAAATTACAAAATTTATTGGCTTGTATTTGTTTTGTATAGGAAAAAAACAGTAGAAGCAAATAACTTGATTCTTTATGCTCATCATCACCCGGTTTAATTATTTAACCGGGCAATTGCGATTAAAATCGGGTTTAGACGACCAACATTAGACCCGGATCCAGTCTTACTGGGCTAAATTAATGTTTCGGGTCCAAACGAAGAGCTTGCTACCAGAGGCGAACGATGAAAGCGGTCCATTTGCTGTGGAAAGCGATAATGAAGGCGACGAAGAGAGAACGACGAAGAGAAGATGACGACGGCGAAGAAGAGAACGACGAAAAAGCTTCACTGGAATCAATCGTCCTTCCTCCAGAGATCATCAGGGAAATTCTTCTTAGATTACCAGCCAAATCGATAGGACGATTCAGGTGCGTGTCAAAGCTGTTTTGCTCTTTATCGTCGGATCCGGGGTTCGCGAAGAGTCACCTCGATCTAACACTTCGAAACGACTCTGTACGATCGCTCCACCGTAAGCTCATCGTGTCTTCACATAATCTATACTCGTTAGATTTCGATTCGATCGGTGAAGGAAATAGGAAATTAGCGGCTGTGGAACTCAATTATCCTCTAAAAGACGACCCGAGCATTTTCTCTGAGATGATTAGGAATTACGTTAGAGATCATCTGTACGGTGGTGGATCCGAAGATAATCGTCGCGGGATGCTTAATCTGAATGCGAAATCGTACCGAAGAAACTGGGTTGAGATCGTTGGATCTTCCAACGGTTTAGTGTGTATCTCTCCCGGCGAAGGCGCTGTTTTCTTGTATAATCCAACCACCGGAGATTCCAAGAGATTACCTGAAACTCTGCCTCCCAGATCTGTAGAATACGGAACAGATCATTTCCAAACTTATGGATTTGGCTTCGATGATCTCACTCATGATTACAAAGTAGTGAAGCTTGTTGCTACTAGTGACGATATTCTCGATGCTAGTGTCTATTCCTTGAAGGCAGACTCATGGAGACGCATCTGCAATTTGAATTATGAACACAACGATGGCTTCTACACGTCCGGTGTGCATTTCAACGGTGCGATTCACTGGGGTTTCACAGAGGGTAGCCACCACCAAAGAGTGGTTGTAGCATTTGATCTTCAAACCGAGGAGTTTGGAGAGATGCCATTGCCTGATGCAGCTGAGGATTGTACCCATGAGTTTAGAAACTTTGTGGTTGGAAGTCTCAATGGATGTCTATGTGTGGTTAATAGTTGCTACGAGGTGCACGATGATATATGGATGATGAATGAGTACGGTGAAGTGAAATCATGGACCAGAATCCGGATCAGTTTCTTGTATAGGTCGATGAAACCGCTGTGTTCGACTAAGAACGATGAAGAGGTTCTTCTGGAAATTGATGGGGACATGGTCTTGTACAACTTTGCGACCAATACATCGAAAGATCTGGTAATTTGCAAGGTTAAGCTCAGTGACGGGTTCGAGGCCAATACGTACATAGAGAGCCTCATATCACCCAACTCTTATGGTATAGAGAGAGCTGAGGAAGTCTTCTTCTCTAACCAACGATTGGCTACTGAGTGATGGGCTCAAGTGGGCGTAGATAAACTAGTCGTCTTGTATCTAGTTTAAGATAAAGCCTTGTTAGGTTTAGTATGTATCTACCGAATGATCAATGAAAATCAAGTTTCTTTCTCCTTAATCCTCGTTTCCCTCACTAACTCTTCGTCACTCACTATTTGTTTGGTAAAGATTATATCCATCTTGAATCGTATCATATTTACACTGTACAATCATGCCGCAATAGTAAAATATGAGAGTGAAAGAAAAAGAGAATTTGATAATGATATTACATGACACCCTAAGTTTCTACTCGATTCATTATCAACTTCCAAAAATCTTCCAAAAATTCTAAGTTGGTAGGTTCTTCACTTTCTTAGGTTTTTTGAGGAAATAAACATGAACAAAACACGAGAACATACGTGTCATCGTTAAACCCACCGAGTCATTCATGGATACGACTGTCCACACCACGTCGATGATGACCACCACCACCTTTTCTGATGACTTTTAAGTTAACAAAAGGGTTAGGATTTACATCGGCGGTCAATTCCATCTTCACACTGATAATGTAAGGCTTCATCTTCTCCTTGGTTTTTCAATCTGTAACAGAGGAAAGGAACTTTTGAAGAAAATAAAGAAATTAGAGTTTACAGACACAAGCCTCTCAC
>CM051370.1:4245116-4295116 GCA_028015245.1 Cardamine occulta | reverse complement strand
CTATATTATGAAGAGGAAAAAAAAACTCAATTAAAGCCTCTCTGGTTCACAGCAAACTCATTCCCAACTTTCTGATATAGGATAAGAAAATGTCGATATATTTTGCTAGAATAATTTCTGCCTTTCCCCAGATAAAGGAAGATAGTCTCTAGTCTCTACCAAATGAAGTTGTTTCATTAAATTCAATCTATACCATATCAGCTACATGAAACTGGACCAATCATTTATACGAAATGAAGCATGCGCGTCGTTAACTGCTAAACTATAAACTGAATCTAATGGCAAAATGATATATGAGCTCAGACGTAAATGCAATAATGATACTGTTATTCATAAGGAGGCAGAATAGAGGGAGAGTCTGAAGCTGATGAGGCAACACAACCCAAATGAGAAACTGACAAGGACACACACGCTTTTGAAGATTTTAGATTATAAACTCGACAAACAAAGAGAACCAGGACAAATGACCTTACTTGATGCTCATCTCTGCCAACACAGTTTCTTCCCACCTTCGCGCATGATCTCATATGCAAGCTTATACTTCTCCAGAGACGATGTCCCAAACTCTATATACTTTGAAGCTGCTTCCCTCAGGCTCCAGATCATCAAGGCCTTGAGGTCCTGAGAAGTCACACCTGATTCTACATCGCGTACAAACCCAAATTCCGCGTTCTTGGTCCAACGGTGAAGTATATACCGAGATGGGAGTTCTCGGATGTCTAAAAAGTTGAACACTTTCAAGATATGTCTGCAGAGAAGTCCTTCGTACTCAAACATTTGACAACTGCAGCTTACATTGAGGTTCGAGGCACTGAAAGTCACCGCGTGCTTCTCGTTCTCGTTCCCACATTTACTCACCAGAAATCTGCTTATGGCTCCTTCCTCATAGGTCTTTCCACAAAGGTAATTATAAGACTGTGCGAGTTCGCTCTGGAAAATTCTAAAGATGGTGAGCGTGTACAGCCTTCTACACTGCTCTTCCACGGGTTCTTTCGTCTGCAGAAACGGCTGCAAGTTATAAGAATTGAAATCCTCTTTTCTTTCCTCTTCACGACGCTGCTCGAGTCCTTGCTCATACCGCGAGATGAACTCCCTGAGAGAAGTTAGAGAATTGAGAGAAGTGCCGTAAAACGGTTCGAAGGTGCCATTTACGGGGATTCCACCAAAGAAACTGGCTCTTAGATATGCTGGTACCCAATTCTCGCGCTTTTCATATATTTCTCTGAGCCACATGTTATCCCTAAGGCCATATTTGTTTAAAAGAGCACTCCACATAGTGTCAAATGCGACCGTTGTCTGCGACTGGTATAAACTTTTCTCGTACTCGTAACTGAATTCATTCGGGAACGACCTGAGATTTTCTCGCTCTTTGGACCTTATTTGCCATGCTGAGAATCGGTGATGAGTCCCGGGAAAGACTTGAGCGACAGCTTGTTGGATAGGCAAGTCTTGATCAGCTACAAAAGATTTCGGATGACGACCTGACATGGCACAAAGCCATGTTTGAAACAACCATGAGAAAGCCTCTTTAGATTCATCAGCAACTAAAGCACCTCCGAGAAGCACAGGTTGCCTATGGTGATTAAAACCTATAAATGTTGCAAACGGAACAGAGTAGTCTCCTTTTCTATATGAAGTATCGAAAACAACAGCATCACCAAACTGACTGCAGGCGAATCTTGACCGGCTATCAGCCCAGAAAATGCTCATACAGCTTCCATTGCTATCAAGCTCAACAGCATAAAAGAATCCCATGTCTTCTGCTTGTTTTGACTGAAAATAGTCGAGAAGCACTGCATACCATTCCTTACCTATGGTGTTTTCTCGGGTTTTATTGATGTGATTGCTGAAGTCGTTTAGTTCGATAAGATCCACAGAATCCAACCCTCCTGTCACATCATCTGTAATCTTTTTCATACCAGCATTCTTCTTTCCCGGTTCAAGCTCATGATTATGATCTTTATTCAGACGATCAACTATCCAACCTCCAGAGTCTTGTCTTTTGATCCTCATGTAAGCTCCACAGCCCATTCTCGAAGGATGCTGAAACCCTTCTTTTGAACACACAAATCTTCTTGATGTGATCGATCCATCGACTTTTGACCGAAACAATTGACCAATCCGAACTCTAAATCCTACAACTTCTGCATACGCTTGATAAAACTGGCACGCTTCATTAGCTGAGCCAAACTCCAACCCTGCATACGGTTCAGTAGCCTTGGGCTGTGTTTGTCCCTCACTCTCTTCAGCTCCTTTGAAGCGCTTAAAAGAGATGACACCAGAAGGGCATGACCGCCCTTTATCAGCCTCGTCAACAACTTTCATCTTGGGTCTATGTGGAACAGATATGGCTAGCTTGGTAGGAGCGGGTGCTCTCTGTTGCACCGAGGGACGAGGAGTAGTCTCCTCTATATGACCTCCAAGCTCATGGTTGTGCTCTTTCTGAATCTGGTCAAGAACCCATTTCCCAGTATCTCGTCTCTGCACTCTGATAAACGCAGGACAGCCAGTTCTTGAATTAAGCTGAAAACCTTCCTTAGAGCAAACAAACCGTCTAGATGAAACCGTACCATCAGTCCTCGATCTATACAACTGACCCGTCCTAACCTTAAAACCCGTCCGCATAGCATAAGAGTTGTAAAAGTCCCGAGCTTCCTCAGCAGTATCGAATTCTAATCCCACATAAGGTTCAACTCCAGAGTCTCCTTCATCTTCACCAATGCCATTGTTATTAATAATCCGAACCATTCCTAATGGGTAAGCTTTGACAACCATGTTCAAACTTGTAGGCTCAGTATCTGCACTGCATCAAACCAACAGTACAAAGACAGTTATCAATGATCCTAAAAACCAAACTAGAACATTCTTCTAGGAACAATGATTAGTCCTAGTGACATGTCTGTAACAGAGACTACTGAATCTCCCTTAAGCGTAGATCTCTAATGATCTCCACATTCATTATTTTTTCAAAGGTAACTAAAAAACCGCTAAAATGGAAAACTACTAAAAGAAGAAACAATGATAAGAGAGAGTCAGAGAAGCAGTGAAGTGGAGATTAATCAAAAGTAACATCTACTAACCCAATTGAAGCCAACACCAGAAGAAGAAGAAATGAAATTTGAGGGAAACAAGAAAAGCTAATCGAAATACAAATCAGCAATGGATTATTCTCTGAAGATTACCTCTCCATGTCCATTGAAGCAAACAGAATCAGAATAACAAACGCAAAAACCCTCGACGGAGATTGGGAGATAGCTCGGAAAGCTTCAGTTTTGTGTGGAGATTAGACTTCACTATGGAGTCTGAATTGTGGAAGCGTCAACATTATCTTTGTGAAGGTTATTGAAGGAGGTAAAGAAGACAAATTTAGGGATTGAAATGAAGAAGATAGACAGAGATACAGAGAGAGAATGAGAGAAGAAGAAGCAAGCAAAGGCCCCCTTTTTTAATCCGTCAATTGACCAGATTTATGATTTTGATGTAATAAAAACACTGATTTCAATTATTTAGTATTAACTTTCTTTTTTTTATCAACATTTTTTTGTTTTTTTATTGGTCAAGATCAACATTAGTAGTATTTACTATTTATTAAAGGACAATGCTGACTATCCTCATGGACTCCCTCTAACTACATTTAATTAAAAAGTCACTTTTTTCATTCTAAATTTTGCAGTTTTGAACAAAACTAAAATGGAAAGCCATTTATTTTTGCTACGGGAAAAAAAGGGACCCCTTCATCTCTTACGGAAAATATATAAAATCGAATCGGGGATCAGAATCTAGGGTTCCTCCGTATTATCAAATCAATTGTCTTTGAGATTTTGTTCATAGATTAAAATTTAAAAGAATGAATTGAATCCTCCAATTTACCTATATATATTACACGCGGAATATTCAAAAGGTTGAGTCAAAGACAAGGAAAAACAAACAAGGAGAACAAATGTGGTTTAACATAACTCTTCTCTCTTGCTTTATCTTTTTCTTGCTACACATTTTTCACTCCAAATGAAAAAAAATCTTCACTCTCTTTCATTGCTAAAAAAAACCCTGCTTTCTTGTATCTTCTCCTCTCCTATTATATATAATATAATATAATATATATGTGCCACTTTTTGTATATTTTTAGTTTTGTTTGCCTCTACTCTTCTAAAGAATGTCTTGATGAACGGTATAGATCATAAGGAGCCCAAAGATGATCAACTATACAAGGCTTCCTTGAATCTAGTCTCAACCATGGCTTCCCTTTTCCACTCCAATGAAGTAAACTTATCGGACCTGGATGCAACGTTCTACATTTTCCTTCAAAGTTATCTCCTCCAAGACCATGCTGGTTCCACCTATGATTCACCGCTTTTATATCACCGGCGAATATCAGCAAAAACGGAGGCAATGATCCCAAATGATAAATCCTCCTCTGCTTCTGAACTGTCATCCATTCTTCTACTTTCTGTGTATACATTCCTTTCCTCCATCTATCAACATCTACAACCATCACCCCTGTGTTGAAGTAACACGGGCGTTTTCCTTGTAGCACTTTCACCAAAACCGGGTCTGACCAGAAAGCTTTTGTGAAATAATGTGTGAAGTTTGCGTGGCAATACTCTGGAGCGGCCACCACTTTACCTTCCATCTCAACATGCCATAGCTTCTCTATGTCGTCTACTACAACGAGGTCCGAGTCTAGGTAGATGATCCGGACTACGCTGCTTGGAATGATGTCCGCGAGGTAGATTCTTGCGTAGTTTAGAGGCTGGTCAAGAGCTTGTCTGATGGATTTAGAGATTTTGCTGCGGACGAGGTTTGGATCGAACTGATAAATCTTGAAGTTTAGGTAAGGAAAAGTTGATTTGATGCTGGAGAAGAGGTCGTTTTCGAAATGAGGAAGGGAGAGGAAATGAAAAGAGAGGTTTTCAGGGCAAGTTGAATGTTGTAGGAGAGACAAAACGGCGGCCATTGTTCCACGGAGGTAGTTTGTGTCAAGAGTCATGGCTATATGAATCTGATCAGCCTCTAGGGTTCCGCATTGATCACCGTTTCTGAAAGCTGGGGCTTCTCTAAAAACAGGAAGAGTTGGAGTAGAGGGCTTATGAAGAATGACACCAACACGAACCGCCATTGTGGTGGCCAAGAAGAGGATAAAGGACAGGAGGCCTAGGAGTTGTGAATATGGGAGGCTCCTTGAGGCCATCCTGAACCTAATTCTCAGGTAAACTCTTTTATTTTTATTTTTTTTACTTTTATTTTTTTTTAATAAAAAAGGTTTATTACAAATAAAAAAGATGAATAGTTAATAGAGCCATTGTAAGGGATGGGCTAGAATAAAGGATTTGGGGAGAGGATTGTTTTATTAGCAGTCGAAATGTGGGGAAGAGATTGAACTTCGGACTCTTTCCCACACAATCTTTGTCTCAAAAAAATCCATTTACTATGAAATAGGAACAAGACAAGTCTGTTTCTCCTTTGAAACCGGAGAGAATTTTTAAATTTTGTTTCTTCTTCTTTAGATTCTTAGAAACTGGTATATGTGTTTTTTTTGGAAAAACATTATTTCTTATTTTTAGGACAAAATTGTGCTGATCAATTTGCTTTGCTGTCATTTCTTTTTGTTGTATGTGCCGGCAGAAATTTTTGAATAATAATTCCAAAATTAGAATAACAAACTTTCTTTGCATTTTTTTTGTTTTTGATAAAGATGTGTATTGCATTGTTTTTCATGTAGTTAAAAAAAAAAAAACAAATATTCTGATGTGAATCTATCTCCAAACAGAGCTACTTTTTCTATAATAGACTACTTGTGATTTTCATATTAAATAGACTAATACGGCATTAGGTGTTAAATAGACTACAAGTAGTCTTTAGATTGGTCAGGTACCGTTAATTACGTCCGGAGAGTTACATGAATAGCGAAAATATTTAGCTATTCATATAAGAACATTTCCCAAAGAAGAAGAAGAAGCTATCATATCCCTGATAACACCACACGATCTCATCCAATATACATAGTTGGTAATGGTAAACTCTTGAACTGTAATTCAAAAGGTTACGTAATAGTTAAGTTAGCTAAGAAAGTGTGTGATACTCCACGTTTCAAGAAGAATAAAAATGTGTTACTCCAATCTTCACGCATGCTACCTATATAGTCGCGTGTCATTCTCATGCCTAATCATCCACATGGATATATATGAACCAAATCTCTTATCAGTCTTTTGATTACAAAAAGTGCCTCAAATAATAACATCAGCACGACTCATTATTGTGACAAATTCTTTAAGTTTAAACTTATTTTTCACCAAGAAAGACAAATAGAGATCAAAATCGAATCTTTCTGCTAAGAGATCAAAATTAATAATTTATTCATAGATACTAAAAATTATAATCTCATAAACTGTGAATAGATTGCATCACTATGAAATATAAAATGGTTGATAATTAAATTTTCTGTCGTTTATTTATAATCTATGTGGTGGGAAATGCCAATCAGTGGCATACAAAACTATATTTTTCGCATGTGTGCAAGAATTAGGCGCGTACGAATGCGACTGGCGACTAAAGACCGGAGTCGGTTTTGTAAACGCTGGAGTTGTTCTTAACCTTTGTCTCCAGTCAACTAGCCAGCGCAGCTTTTCTCTGAAGCTGTCACCAGAATTGTTTTACTTCATTTTTATAACCGTGTTTCTTGTGTTGGCTCAATAAATCAAAGCCCATTTGGGATGAATGAATGGATTTTTATTTAAAAAAAAAAAGAAAAGACAGACAATATGGTTCCTTTTAAAAATAATTAAATGAAAAAATGCCAAGAACAAATGAACCAAACAGTCACAGAGATGTAGCTGTCACCTAAAGGAGGGACGACGGTGAAGCCACCGAGTTTACTGTCTTTACTCTGATGAAGTGTCTGTAAATTACACTTGGGTTGCTGTATCTTGGTTTATTTTACATCCTAGGACTCACTCGGATCGTTTATCACTTGAATCGTTGTTAACCGTAAATAAACCCTTAGTTAAAGATCGTCTAATTCATTATGGTCTAATTGGTTTGAGAAAAAAAGTAGTTTCACTAAAACAAAATTGACCTTTCATATTAGTCAAACGATGACACTAAAACTGAACATGACCATAATCTGACTAATTTCTCAACCACCTTCACAGCTTACATTTTGCTATTTTTATCCCACACTTCTGTAAATATTTTTTTTTGGCAATGTCTATCCGTTGACTTCTTTGATCAAATAAAATAACTCTTGTTTTCAATTAAAAAAAATGTTGTTTAGAAAACTTTTTAACAAAGAAAAAAATACGTAAACAAAATTGTATACAACTCTAATGTTGCAATGTTACTAAAAGCATGTGAAAGTGTTAATTAATTCACAGGTAAGGGACTCAAGAAATACGTCAGGCCCATTAGGCCTATTTTTACCGTAACGATATATTTGCATGAATAGTAAGTTTATCGGGTCGGGAAGATGTTGAGATAACCGACCCGTTACAGTGGAAAATAAACGAGAAAAGTTAGGATTTTTTTCTCCAGAAAAATAAAGAATTCATCGAAATTCTCAAAAGTTTTGGTTTGATTTGGGAATTCGTGCAGAGGCCAAACCCACCCGTGTACTCCATCCGTCGGATCCACCAAATTTCATCTCTTTCCTTCTCTTTTATTGTTTCTTTCGAACAAAAATCCTCTGCTTCGGCTTTTTAGGGTTTCTCGATTTTTGACGCTTTCTCTTAAAAGGGTTTGACGAAATAACCCTTTAAGGTAGAGGAAGACCACCAAAGGCAAAGAAAGAGGTGAAACAAAGAAGAATTCTAACAAACATCTTTGAACAAGAAAAGTTACCAAATTCCCTCTTACCCTTTGCTTTTCTTCTTCATCTTCCTCAAATTCTCCATAAAAGATTCTGCCTTTGCCTTTGAATTTCGTCTTTCTCCTTTGTTCGTTCCTTTACCTTTTTTTTGGCGATTTTGCCGCGTTTAACATGACATCTGCAAAACCCTACACTTTTGTTGACGCCATTGACCAATATTGTTTTCCTAGAGATTGCTTGTTCTAACCTGAGCTAGAGAGAGAGAGGTTTGAGGAAATTTTGGTTTTTTTTTCTTGTGGCATAATCGAATCTGTTAACATAATAGATAGATGGGTTGTGTTCAATGCAAATGTTGTAGCCGATACCCATCGTCATCATCAGATGGTGATTCTCGAGGACATTTAGAAGCTAATGGTGGTCTTGTTAAGGGGAAAGATCAGAAACCTCTCGGATCTATTCACGTTCCTTCTCCTAATTTCGACATGGTTTACTCTGTCTTATCTCAACGAGGCTATTATCCTGATTCACCTGATAAGGAGAACCAAGACACTTATTGCGTCAAAACTGAGCTCCAAGGTAACCCTAATGTTCATTTTTTTGGTGTCTTTGATGGTCATGGCGTGTTCGGTACGCAGTGCTCCAATTTCGTCAAGGAGAGGGTTGTGGAAATGTTGTCTGAAGACCCAATTCTACTTGAGGATCCAGAGAAAGCTTATAAGTCTGCTTTTCTGAGGGTGAACGAGGAGTTACATGATAGTGAAATCGATGATTCCATGAGTGGTACTACTGCCATTACGGTTCTTGTTGTTGGGGATAAGATTTATGTTGCCAATGTAGGGGATTCGAGGGCGGTACTCGCTGTTAAAGACAGGAATCGGATTCTAGCAGAGGATTTGTCTTATGATCAAACGCCCTTTAGGAAAGATGAATGCGAGAGGGTGAAAGCGTGTGGAGCTAGAGTACTGAGTGTGGATCAAGTGGAAGGCGTGAAAGACCCGAATATACAAACTTGGGCAAGCGAAGAGAGCGAAGGAGGAGACCCGCCGAGACTTTGGGTTCAAAACGGGATGTATCCGGGAACCGCATTCACAAGGAGTGTTGGAGATTTTACAGCTGAGAGCATTGGAGTTACTGCAGAACCTGAAGTGTCAATGGTTCATCTTTCGCCAAACCATTTGTTCTTTGTTGTTGCAAGCGATGGGATTTTCGAGTTTCTTCCAAGCCAAGCTGTTGTTGATATGGTAAGATAAACAACTATACCACCCCTTTAAAAGATCTCAATCTATAAGTTATCTGTAGAATCATGTTTTTCGTCTTGGTTGGTCTGAATGTGATTGAGAATGTTGTTTTGCAGGTGGGGAGATACGCTGATCCGCGTGATGGATGTGCTGCAGCTGCAGCGCAATCATACAAACTGTGGTTGCAGCATGAGAATAGGACAGATGATATCACAATTATCATTGTACAGATTAAAAAACTGTCTAATGAATGATGCATATGATTCAAAATTCCTATGTGCCCCTCTGTTTGATTCTGCACTGTATGTCACAGATTCCGTATATATAGCAAGTAAAAAAAGTAATGCTCTCTCTAACTCTTGTGTAATGAGCTTCTTTTACTAGATTAAGTGACGTCTTTACTACGCTATTTGCTATAAAGAAAAGAGAAAATAAGCTCTTGACAGTGACACAAACGAATTAATATGGTAAAGTATTAACCAAAAGCGCCTAAGAAATAAGGGTCCCACGCGCTCAGTCATTTGGGGAGTTCTTTATTTATTTTTTCTTCAGAAGCGCCGCCCATTTGTAGTTAATTTATTTTGTACGTATAGCTCGCGCACCGAGTGTTCTTGCGGTGGAACACAAGTTAAATGTGTTAATCAGGGCAAGCCGCATCTATGGATCAATACATTCTAATTTGACAAAACTGACATGCAGCAACAAACATTAACAAAAAGGGCTGAAGAACATCAGAAGTAAATGCAGAGCTTCTCGGCTATGCTATTTTGTACCAAGTTACATTTCTCCAACAATTCATCTAATCTCTCTCTCTCTCTCCCCTTTATCGTCTTCTTCTCCGCCGCTTCTTTACTTTTACTTCTCCATGATCTCTCGGTTTCGTCACCTAACTCATCATCTTCAGCTATCATCATATCAATCCTTCTACAAGCCTCTCTGCTCTTCTCCAACATCGGCTCGTCTAAGTCTCTTTCATTGTGGATAAGTCTTTCTGTCTCAGGCAATTCTACTACTCTCGGGGCTTTGTGATTATATGGAGGAGACTTGAAGGGGCTGCAGCTGATTTGGATCATTTCATTAAGCAGTGGAAGATTTGGAGGAGAAGATGGGTATGATGCATCTTCATACATGAACTTATCCGCATAGCTTGAAGTTGACATGGTGAGATCGGACTTCAGTACGTAAGCTGAGGAAAACGATGAATCGAGTAAACCCATTATCCGCCAGTTGAAGATCCTCTGGAATATCTCGATCCATCTTGGGATGATATGGTAGTAGCCTGAGCTATGGAGTTCGAGTCTAGTGTTTCTTTGTAGCATAACTCCAGTTTCTTTGGTGGCTAATGAGGCTCCCATAAGATTGCTCGTCTGTGTTAAGTACTCAACTAAGCATCCCTCAAGCCATTCCGTATGGTTCTCTATCTCAGCACCAGAAGCACATCCTACGGTTAACCATGTCAAATCAGTACCAAAATATGGGAGTTTACAGTTCTCTAGCACGGAATTGAGCGGTTCAATGCTCTCTGCGCTGCTCCAGTCCAGGTTGGGAAGATACTGCTTCACCATTAAATGTTCTTTTCTATTATCCTCAAGCAACATTGTCTCGGGGCAAGGCCAACCTATGGGATTTGCTTCAGCAGCAGAAATGATGTTTCTACGTGATGTTTCCAATGCATCGTTGAAGGCTGATATGCAGATGTTAGGACTAACCTCCTGATCAGGCATCTGCTTAAGCAATTCCATGGAAAAACTGAAATGGGTTAGAACAAGTTCCCGGGGTTTGACATGATAAATATTTGGTTGCGGAGGTGAATTGCTCGCCAGCCATTTAAGCCCGTCTCTTAGCCGTGAATCATTGAAAAAATGAACTTGTTGTCCTTTTTGGGAATTATTAGCAATAGAAACGATGGAAAAGCTAGCTATCTTTGATTTGTCAATATCATGGAGGCCTAGTTCCGAGACGATATCGGTATCAGGCTTCATGCTCTCCCCATTGCATGAGCTGATTACTACGAGAAGCGGAAGAACTGAACCGTTGGGTACTGATTCAAGAATGCGGTTTAGCTGCTCTCTCTGAAGATTCAAAGGGTGGCCTATAGATGCAAGAAAAAGGACTGCACTCGCACCATGTGTTGTTTCACACATATCCTTACCAGCTTCCACATCCCTAGCTACTGAAAAACAGCATGTGACATCTGAATCAGACCCATTTGCAACCCATTTGTTCCATACCGACACACCGGGAGCTGTAAACAGCAGATCATTGTTGAGACTATGTTCTGCTTGAGGCATAAGCTTTGATGATAGCCATCGACTGGCTGCTGAGTGCATAACCTGACATGCAGAAGTTGCTGTGTTTACTGATTTATTCTGAGTACATAAGATGACCTTCCAGCATATGCATTTTGAGTCTGGATGCCTTCTGACTAGTATATCAGCTATCACATCTGAGATATTCAGCCTTGACCATGATTTTTCATGTTCTTCAAATCTCCTCCTCATGGCTTGATCAATGTCAAACTCACCACACGCCCTCAATTGCTGTTTATAAAGAGAGAACAGATATTAGACAACCAACCTCAATAGTACATGCCTTTTAAGACTTTTATTGCTTCCTTGACAAAAGACCGATGATCAGCACATGTTGCGGGGAAGAAAACTAAAACTTACATCAGTTTTGCTAAATCGGATAGGAGTACCCAGGGATAGTGAACTCAATGCAGTAGCTGCTGCTAACTGTCGACGCTCACGCAATTCACTTTGACGTAAAGACCACCGCTTCCATAATCTGCAAAGATTATCAAAGAAAAGTTAAAAATAACCTAAACCAGTAACAACCTTGAATGAGGAGCTCGCAAACCTTATGATCAGCTTGAGTTTTGCCTTCGCCACTTCCTCGTCATACTGATTTAAGACAACCCCATTCTGATCCTCGTCTTCCTGGTCAATGTCATGGAAGTCCTTTTCCAAGGTACAAATCATTGCAGCTTCAGGTTCTGATTCTTCCAAAGCATATTTGTTTTCTACACTCATCAAAGACTCTGCAATGATAGTTGCAGGCACAATTTCCATTGGCATAGAGTTTGGACTCTGTTGCAAAGCTGGTCCCCGTACAAGATTCGTTTGTACAGCCCCCGCAAATGGAAATTTAATTTCCCCAGGAGACACAGCACTACGACCGTCATTAGGTTGTTTATCCAAATTTCGGGATTCAGCTTGAGGAAATCCAGGGGAACCAAAAGGAGAATATATCTTCACAGGAGGATGAAATCCACCAGCTGACGTAAGGTCATTTTGTTTCTGTTGATGCACCACTGGATTAATAATGGATGGCCGCGCTGGATTTATAACAAATGTCCCCAGTGGCTTGTCCTCCTCTGGTAAGAGGGAAGTCTTGGAGTCGGTCATTTCTTTATCACTTAGACGCATTGATGTTTGTTTATTAAGACTTCGAGCAGGCGGCATTTCCAGTTTACGGTCGGGAATACATGGTTGATGTCCTTTAGTTGCTTCTGCGAGCAAGGAGGGCAACGGAGAGGGAGTAGATACATCTTCCTCTATTGAGGGAGTAGAAACATCTTCCACTATGGTTCTTGACTTTTTCATGTGAACAAGTTTTGAGCATTTTGTTTTATAATCCTTGTCAGCATGGAGAAATAGGTCATCCTTTACCATGTATGGCTCTTCAAACACCTTTATTGAAAACCCATGGTACTCCAACAGGGCTTCTATGTCCTCTTCCTAAATTCCATCACCAGAAGAAAAATGTAAGACCTCCAGCAACTTCTCTTTGACAGACCAAGAAATGGATACACCAAGAAACAGAAGTAAGTAATGGAAGAATACCTCCATCCCTATCCACTTTGACGTATCTGAAACTGGGAGACCCTGATTATTTTGGAGACCCGAGTGCAGAGAAGCAAGTGCCAGAGTTCTTAGCTGATGAAACAGAATAAAGCTTAGATCTCAGTGAAATAATCACACATCAACACCGTAAGAATGATAGCTTTAAATTCCACACCACAAAATAGCTCTTGCCTTTGAAAAATGAGCATGCATTAGACATGCTTGAAGATAGCTTGCTTTCCGTGCAAGGCGAAAGAAGGCAATGAAGTTGCCAATTCTGCAAGATCTGTTATTGCACGACTGGTTTCAATACTTAGATCAAATTAACAAACTAAAAACCAAAAATAATAATTCAAGGAGCAACCTGGCTACATTGCGGGCAAACAGAACTTCTGAAGTTTGCCTTATTTCTGGAGTCATGTTGGCAAGATCAAGAGAAAGCTCTGAAGGTTCAACCTAACAGAGAGGATTTATTGTTGAGTTAAGAACTTAGCACAAAATTCTGACTGAAAATTTCACCCAGAAGGACTTACCTTATAGCCAGGATGCTTGTCGAGTTTGAGAAGAGCATAATAGCCACGAAACTCTTTTTCTGTAGGAATAGTTATTCCTTTTTTCCTGTGATCATCATACATTTGAAACAACTCAACAGATGTCTTGTTCATCTGCTCAATATTCAGGTGTGCATCAAACCCCTCCGAAAAGCCCTCTCCTTTAGTATATTCACATAGCTCATGCATTGCAATGATGTGAAGTCTTATCTGTAACAAGAAAATAAATAGTGAGAACATACACATCCAAAACAGAATATCGCTTGTTTAATGGGCTTTATCTAAGACCAGAAAATACAAACCATTTGTTCCAGTAAAGTAATAGCTTCTCGGTTGAAAATATGTTGCATTCTTAGATCCATACGAATAGCTCTCATCCTATCCCATAAGAAATTGTACATGCCAAGAAAATCTTCATTGTAAGGTCGTTCTAGCAAACTCAGCAAATATTCCATTGTATTCTGCAGGATTGGCATTGGTCGTATCAAAATTGCTTCTCGCTCCGCGGTCCTTGTATACTATTCAAAGGCAGACATATAAGTGGTCACCATGGTGACTGGGTTGTATAGTATATATCATCTAAGAAAGAATCTGAAGCTTAATTGATATGAAAAGGTGAGCTTACTTTCTTCACAGCAAGGGATTTGCTCGTCTGGTTCCTATCTCCATCCACACGCTCATAATGGTCCAAGTCACCCTTCCTTTCACGCTCCCCCCGTTCTGACTCTGGGAAGATAAATATAACGCAATTCTTTTTTAATCAGATTATGAACCAAAGACTATACACCCAATTGTCATTTTATAAGCATGTCTCAAGCTTATGCTTACCAGGACACATGTCAGGGCATAATCCAATGATGAGAGAGGGTTGCTCCGAGCTTTCATAATCAGAAAAGGCATCTCCCTTCAGGGCATCCCTACTTGATTCCAGTGAGTTGAATGTTTGATTGTTGTCCAGAGGCTTCATAGTTTTATTTACAGATGATTTAGTAAGTCGAGTATCAACAGGTCGGTCTACAATAGGCTCCAGTTCACCCTTGAAGCGGGCCAGTCTCTTTGCCCTGGCTTGCTCTTCTCTGTTAAAAATCCACACAGTTCAGAAAACTTACAGAACTGATCCACATATTAATATAAAGAGTCAGTACTGTGTGGTTTAACAATTTACCCTTCCGTACAATCTTGAGAAGGGAAAGTGTTTCGCTGCATATCCTCTTCAACTGGATATATAGGTGGAGATCTCGTCCTTTTTTTTGCAGGTGAACTGCTTGTCTTACCCACCTTATTGAAACTATTTACAGAGGAGGGTTGCCCAGGAAATTGAGAATCTGAACTTCTTGAAAGCATAAATGTCTTTGTGCCTGACGTAGGAGGAGATGTTGAAAACCTATCACAGAAACAGCATGCTTAACTAAGAGCAACTTAAAGGCACATCCAAGCAGATAGAGAAAAGCAGATTTGTTTCAAGAGCATTAAGATAAGAGAGGTAAGCAGGACATGCTAGTTGCCGAAAATTTTCCATGAAACCATTTAAATTTTAAGGTGAATACGCTCATACATCGATTTGCTAATAATAAAGTTTCTTAGGAGTGTAACTCTATTCTAAATCGTGATTTCTCCTGCCATTCATAAATCCACATAGGACACGGGGTGAATAGAAAACAATAAGCTTTGCAAAGTGTGATAAGTTTCATGCTGTCTACCTTTGAGAATCATGTTGAGAAAATATGGAGTCATCTCCCAGAGGTTTATCAGTAGCTATAGCTGAAGAATTTCTTCTTGTAGATTCCTGAATTTCAGCTGCTTCATGTCCATAGGAGAATGAAGAGTTTGGGGCTTGTTCTTGATGAATCAACCGATTAGGATTGCTCCTCGACCTCACCGGATTATTCTCCACAGAAGACGGAGAATGCCTACAAAAACATGAGAAAAGGTTCCAGAACGCAAGCTTTAAAAATCAGTGAGACAATAGAGTAATAATCAGTATAAACACGCAAAAGAAACAGGTATGGTTCAAATTACTATCCATAAAAACACCACCACATGTGAAATATTTTATGATCTTTTTTAAGACAATCGAAACCAACAACAAATGAGAGGGAGTGACGAAAACATTATGACACTGACAAGAGGATATAAAGCTTACATCCAAGTTTGGCTAGATGGCGGCTGAAAATCATCGACCAAGTTGCCATTCCCAAAACCTGATACTGGTGGTTGATTTCTTCGAGAAAGCCCAGAATTCTGATCAGGAAGAAGATCTGACCGACTGCAACAAAAATTGAGGTTTTATATATTGAAAGTAGTTGCATCAAAACTATGATATCACTAAACACCATGGCCATGCGTATACATCTCATTTCCTAGCACCTAGACCACACAGCAAACTTATGAAATCTGAAAGAGAAAGGTACATGATGCAGAACACAGAAGGTGTACAAAATCCCGCATACAGACAAGTGTTAAGAAAGACAAGGATATGATAGGGATACATAACAGACAGAATGTATATTTCAGAAAGAGCCTGCTGGCGTAAATGGCCTTCTAAAGGAAATGGTATAAATGACCTTTTTCTTTTTGAATCTTGTAATCGACCAATCTCAACAGCATTAGTTCCACTTCTGGAAAGAATGTGAGATGTACTAGCTGGAGGCGTGGCTAAACTATGTTCACCATGATCCTTCAAGAAATTCCTTGATCCATCGTGCCCAAATTGAGGATTTAAAGTAGGCCTGTGAGGAAAAATGAAGCAGGTGAAATTCAGCTAACTCGTTAAGAACAATCCAGCAGCTTGCTTGCTAGAGTCTATAAGCCAAATCTAGCGACAGTGATCTTTGGAGCTTCAAAGCCGCTGCCATAGTAAGCCCTTAGGTATTAGGCATACAGATAGACAGAAAAACTTATAGCACTCCGCAACACCTGCTTTCTTCCTACTGCAATAATTTCAATTGCAGCAAAAAGAAAGCATTTGAGATCTGTGATGAACATTGCTGTCAAGTTGCTGAATATGACACTCTCCTTATTGAAAAATATTTCGGGTACACTTTTACCTTTGAACTGCAGGAAACTGGTAAGGTCTCACAGAGGGGCTTGGACGCGGAAAAGCTTCTGAACCCCATGGTATTCCATTGACAGGTTCTGAGCTCCTGAAAAACATAGCATAAAGTGTTCCTATAATTTTCTCGGCATCCAAAATTTGTGCAACATTTAGAAGATTCAAGCAGAATTGTACCCAAAAAAACAGAGAAAAAAAAAAGTGAAAGAAAATAGATAATTTGGTTTATCCCATCACCAGATGTTCCAGATCAGACCTATACTGAAGATCTGAACAAGAATATAAGAAGTGAAAAAGGAAAGAAAAGAGCGCCATAAAAGTAAGTTTGTCTAACCTTTGAATTCCACCAGGTCGGTAAGGTTGTACTGAGGAGGGTGAGTGATTTTGAAAAGCCAAAGGAGGTGGTGTTTGGTTAATTGGAAAACTACTGCAAGAAAAAACCACAATAATTTAGAAGAAAACCCGAGAGTATAAGAAAAAATTAATTGAATAAGTATCCAACCTCACACCATTATTATCAGGAACATAGAACTGAAAGAGCAAAGGAAGAAACTCAAGCCATACAATTAAGAATGTCTAACCTTTGAACCCCACCTGGCCGATAAGGTTGCCCTATAGAGGATGGAGGGTTTTGAGAAGGAGGTGGTGCCCGCTGAATTGGAGGACCACTACAAGCAAAAGTTCCGATACACAGGTTACAATGTAAAGGACACAGAAAATTCAGCGAATTTGAGAAAACAAAAATAAAAGACTACAAGAAGTAGCACAACAGCTCAGCCTACAGAGGCTCGCAAACAAGTATCATTCTCAGATAGAGATAAATCGGAGCTGTAGAGATAGGTTTATCTAACCTCTGAATTCCACCTGGTCCAAAAGATTGTCCTACATAAGCTGAATGGTTTTGAGACGCCGGTAGTTGAATTGGAGAATCACTAGAATCAAATCCCCAATACACAGTGTTAGTATATAAAGAAAGAGTAAAAAGCTGAGAACAAAATCAAACTAAAGCAACCAGAAGCTCCTCCTAAGAAAGATCAAGTAAACATAACAAATTACATTCGCAATAAGCAACTGAGCTTCAAAACCCGAAGCTCAGAGCTGCCTAAGTGATACAGAACACAATTTAGAAAATTCAAAAATACTTCTCACCTATGCGTGATCCTAAACACTTCGATACAACAGCAGAAACGAGAACAGATGTAAAACTTTGATAGCTCGTAAAACCAGGAAAACTAGAGAGCATAATAGATCCATAGCGTGAAATCAAATCTATAAACCTCAAAAATTGGAATGAATGTGGCATAGATACGTAAATACATCCATACAGAATCGAAAAGCATACCTAGTGGGATGAGTAGGAGCAGAAGCACCGAACGGTGTAAATGGCGATGGTTTTGAGCTCATCGAAGGCCCATCGTTCTTCCCGAAAGGCCTAAACGCCATCTCTGCAAAAAATTTCTTATTCGATTATCGTAGCTTCTCTTCTTAATTCTGCTTCAACCTTTGTTCTTATACGTCGCCGGCTTAAGTCGAAACCGGACCAAATCGAATTTTCAGTTCTTCTGCTCACGCCTCTCCGTCCGGCGAAGATTATTTTACGTTTTCACTATACGGAGTCGTTTGATACAAATTTATATTGGGCCTTAACTAATTTATTTGATGGGCTTTGTCATGGAACAAGAATAGTGATTGTTATGAACGTTCTTCGAAGAACAACGTGCGCATGTTGTAGCCATCTTCTTTCTTAGGTAGAACATCAACTTTTCCTGACCGTTGACATTTTTCCCTCTTTTATTTTCCTGGAAAAAAATAAAGTATTCTCTACTTTTCGATCTCGATCATCTGGATCCAAGTGACTACGATTGCTATTGTCGATGTCTCGTCGCGAATTGTTGTTGATCGTCGCTATCTTCCTTGTGTTGCTTCAGTGTTCAACTTCTCTGATTAGCTCTCCAAGTTCTATTATCAATCCTTCTAAAGTCAAACAGGTTTCATCGAAGCCCAGGTTTGATTTTCTTCTCTCTATCTTTCTTTTGTCTATTGCATGGTTCGATTAGTGAGAAATGATGCAAAATCCTCAAGTAAATTTGGGAACTTTGAACTTTCAATTTTGTGTATTGACTCTTCAGCTGAAATTTATTTGGCATTGATTGTTTCAGGGCATTCGTGTATGAAGGTTTTTTGACGGACTTGGAATGTGATCATCTGATCTCCCTTGTGAGTGCGAATTTTGACATTTGTCTTTAGGTTTGAGCTCAATTTGGAAAGTTTTCCCCTTTAATTGCTATTTTCAGCATCTAATTTTGATTTTCCCGTAAAAGGCGAGAGAGAATCTGCAGAGATCTGCGGTTGCTGATAACAATAATGGCGAGAGTCAAGTCAGTGATGTTCGGACCAGCTCTGGCACGTTTATCTCCAAAGGAAAGGTCAAAACTTTTTTCTTTTTGTTTCCCTTCCATTTCTTACTTTGCTGATAAATTTGGAACCTCAAATGGGCACACCGGATCTCACTGAATTTCTTCGATCGGCATTGATCTTGTTTCTAATTTATGACACTCGAATTCAAGGAACTCTGAATCTCTGATGTTGATTCTTATACTAACGGATCTGATTAATCAAAATTATCTTATGAATTAGAAATTTAGATCCCTAACCCAAGAGTTCATTGATCAAGTGTTAGAGTTTGAGTTACATTGATCATGATTAAGATGAACAAAAAAAAACATTGGTCATGATTATGAATCTTCCTAAATAAACTGATGTTGATGCTTCGAGATCTTGGTAGATTGACTCAAAGTCAAAACTGTATTGATTTGTAGATTGCTTACTACCACTAAAGAGATTTCAGGGCTAGTTAGGCACAGAAAAAGGTTTCATTGTAATGATTAATCTTCATGTGAAGCTTTCTTTTTTTAACCACAGGATCCTATTGTTTCCGGTATAGAGGACAAGCTCTCCACATGGACATTCCTCCCAAAAGGTACTGATACATTTTAAATGGTTGAACAGTGATCTATCTGTTTCATAAGATTAAGTGACAAGAATCCTTAACTCTTGTCGAGTTTCGTGAAAGTTTTTTGTTTCTAAGTCTTTCACTTTCTGGTGACAGAAAATGGAGAAGACCTTCAGGTATTGAGATATGAGCACGGTCAGAAGTATGACGCTCATTTTGACTACTTTCACGACAAAGTCAACATTGCCCGCGGTGGACACCGCATAGCAACGGTTCTCATGTATCTATCCAATGTCACAAAGGGTGGAGAAACTGTTTTCCCTGATGCACAGGTTTGTTGTGTTCAGACTAAACCATCAGTTTCCCGCTAACATTTCCACAATGGCTACTCTGTATTGGTTCTATATATACATGGACATATAGGTCTTTATTTTTAATTTTTCTCTGATGAATGTTTCTGCGCAGGAATTTTCTCGCCGCACGCTTTCTGAGAACAAAGACGATCTCTCTGATTGTGCAAAGAAAGGAATTGCTGGTGAGCCATAGAACTGATCTTTCGCTCTGATTTTGCAAAGTTTCAGTTGATTTTGATTAGTGGGTAATGTTCTTCTCAGTGAAACCAAAGAAAGGGAATGCTCTGTTGTTCTTCAACCTTCACCAAGACGCAATCCCAGATCCCTTGAGCCTTCACGGTGGTTGTCCTGTGATCGAAGGCGAGAAATGGTCGGCCACTAAGTGGATACACGTGGACTCATTCGATAAGATATTGACACATGACGGTAACTGTACGGACATAAACGAGAGCTGTGAGAGATGGGCAGTGCTTGGAGAATGCTCAAAGAACCCAGAGTATATGGTGGGAACGCCAGAGCTCCCTGGGAATTGCAGACATAGCTGTAAAACCTGTTGAAGAGTTAAATTCTCTTTTCTATGTACCATTAAGTTTTTTTGTTGATCGAGCTACGTTTTCTTATTTTCTTGTTTATTTGTTGATGAATCTTCCTCTTGAACCAGTTAGCTTTTTTTTCTATCACTTGACTCTCCATTTCAGTTATTACTTATATTTAGTATAAGTGTGCTCGAATTCTGGCTCTAAGGAAGAGCTACGAGCAGATAGTCCATTAGGCCCATTACTACATTTTCTGAAACTCGGATTTGTTTCTTAACATAAATTTCTTTCAAAAGACATAACCATGAAAACCATATAAATAAACATCACACTAGTGTTTAATGGATTCAAAAAATACAAGTTTGAATAACCCTAATAATATTACATAGAAACTTGAATTCATTCCAATTCAATTAATTTCTTAATTTCAACGTTATCCTAAAAAAGATTAATTTCTTAATTCCGTTGTGAACTAGAATTATGTTAAAATAGTTATAGATATGCAATTAATTTCCGCTGTAAATTCCCTAACAAACAGTTTACATAAATCAATATGACAACATGTGCAATAATTTTGTACTTTAGAAGTTAACATTTTCTAGCTTACCTCCTGAAGAGCTTTGAACTCGTCATCAATTTCCAGAACGATACCAACATGAGAGCTTTCTAACTTTGTTGCAATAAAAGTCATACCGGCATTCTCATGTGAACCAAAATTCCAAGTTATTTTTGGTGCTTTATTATCATTTTGCTGCAAGATGATTAACAAGTCAAAAAAAAAAAACACAAACACAAAATGTATAGACAAATGCAATATATATCAGAACTTAGTATACCACAGAGGTTGGAGATTTCTTTACTAACCCATCTTTCTTAAGCAATTTGAAGACCTTTTTAAACGATAGGATTTCCATATCTTTTGTGTCTTTCTTAACCTTGTTCACTAAATCACTTATTGAAATCTCAATGAACAATTGAGTTGATTTGATGATCGATATGTTGTAAGCAGCTTGTACAAGTCAGGCTCGGCCCTGACCTAAAGCCCATGAAGCTGGTGCTTTAGGCAGCAACTTTATATTATATTTTTAGGGGCATCATTTTCGGAGTAATCTTATGTAATATAGTGGTAAACTCAAAATTTAATGACTTACAGGTGATTGATGCGATTTTTTATGGGCCTAATATTTTTTTCTGCTTTAGGCAACAAAATATATTTGACGAGTTTAGCTATAACAATAGCCCAGCAAATGGCTGTAGAATCCAAACCAATAAATACGAAAGTTTGGATCATTGTAGTCGAGAGAGCAAATGTGACAGTGTGTTGACAAAAAAAAAAAAAAAGAATAATATAAGATGCTGTAAATGCTATTGAAAATGGTATAAAAGCCATTAATCTATGACAATTGCAAGAACCACCGGTTCTTTCCCCTTGAAACTGTTGATCTTTGGTAATGGGATTGATCTCGCCAAGCAAATGTTGTGAGTGAACCAAGGGTTCGCAAGATTGGCTGATAAACATTGAAATGATTTACAAAATGTTATTCGTTTCTTCAACTTAGTCCTGTTTTTAAAAATGATTAAGAAACATGACATAATTTTAATGGTCTTCCATTACTCGAAAAGGAAAGGAAGCAGTAATGGAAGAGTAGTTAGAGACAAGCTAAAGAATCAAACTGAACATTTGCTTATTAGGAGACAATAAACATAGCTTCTCATTTCAACGGACACACTTTCTCAAAGGCTTCTTGCTCTTTACGACACAAATCAAACTCGTTGGTGTAGTAGTACATGCACCCAACGTAAGCATCCATCTCCTTCGGGCATCTCTGGTGAAGATCCCTCAGCCTGCAATTTCAATTTCAACAGTTTCAAGAACAAACTAGTCCAGAATTGCAAACAAGTCAACTTCAGATTGTTATGGACAATGCATCATACTCATCCTATGGTTTGAAGCTACAAAACTAGTGAGCTCTCAAGATCACAATATCACTACACAAGAGTCAAACAACTACTTTTATATATATAACAAAATGGGTAGCTTTAAAGGCTTTTGGGTTCCATTTCAATCCAAGGAAATAAATGATCCTGCCCATGAATTACTTTCGACTAGCTCACCATCCATAACGTATAAAGACTACCTAAGCTCTAGAAATGTTCACAACTCGATGGACTTTTTGGTGTTTCAATTCTAAATCACATTGCGAAAAATAAGCAGAGCTTACATAATGTTCCTGGAATTTAAAAAAACACTGTAATCTAGAAGATCAAAACAAGTCTAAGATTCTTCTTTTTTTTTTTTGGTCAACATCTAAGATTCTTCATTTATCAAACTATATGATCAGAATCCTTAAATCTAAAATGTGGCATTATCCACGATCTTCATCAAGATTAACAGAATGAGCTTATAAACGGATTATACGACTAAGATCAGCCAAACTTAGAAATGAGGTAGAGAAACGTACAGGCCAAGAACACATCGAGTGACGTCACGTCCCTTTTCGAGGCATTTCTCGGGGTTAGGATCATTCTTCTTACACTTTAGGAACGCCATGTTTTCCGGCATACATCTGATTCCTATATGCTTCGCTGAAGCTGTTAAAACCGCCGATGTAGGGATCGGATTCCCTGTTCCGTCCACCGCCGCGTTTGCCGCCATCGCTCTAGATTTTTCCCCAAATCCCTAAATCTTCTTAAATCCAATCCGATCGTGAATCTGAAAAATTAACTGAACCATTAGCAAATGTAGAAACGAAGTTTCGAATTCCAAGCTAAAAACGGATTGATGAAGCTTCACAACGAACATTATCACACCTTTTCTGAAATGACTCGAGTCTTCTTCTCTACTGAGAACAAATGAACAATAGCAATGAAGAACAAAAAGCAAATTGGCTCTCGTCATTAAACGCAGCGTTTTGATCTCGCTTTAATGGGCTCAATTCAAAAGCCCGTTTGGTTTGATTCAATACCCAATCTTTCGTGCTAGGGTTTATCACCCGTCATCTTCGTCGGCGAGATCAATTTCGGACCCCGTCGATTTCTATATTCCAGGTACGTTAATCATGCTAGCTTCTTCGATATTGACTCAGCTCGATCTGCTTCGAGCTAATTCTCACTTTATTGAAATGGTTCGAGCTAATTTTGTGTTCGAACTGTGATTTATGTGCCGGAGATATCTAAATTATAGGTATTAGATCTGTTTTCAGCTTAATCTTCTAATCTCGTGCTTCTTAGATCTCAGAGAAAAGTCATTGTCTCATATGATTTTAGGCAAACATACTCATTTCTAAGTTTTGAGCATTTTCATATTGAAGCTTCGATTGAATGAAAAAAAAAATGATTTAAAAAAAAATCGGAACTTGATACTTTCCCTCTGTTTGGTCTCTGTAATGTGACGCCATTTTAAAAACTTGTGTATCTTTGAAGTTGTAAAGAGATGGGTGACAAGAGGAAGAAGACGTTCATGTTCATCCGTCTAGTTTCAGCAGCTGGAACTGGATTCTTCTATGTCAAGAGGAAGAGTAGCAAGAAACTTCTTGAGAAGCTTGAATTCCGCAAGTACGATCCTCGAGTCAATCGTCATGTTCTCTTTACAGAGCAGAAAATGAAGTGAAGAAACAAACAACTTGCTTTTGCTTGTTATGCTATCAAACCTATTACAACAATATGTAGGTTCCTTTTCAATTTAGAGAGTTTCTATCGAAACTGTTTGTAGGATTCTCTAAAACATAAGTGCAGTATGATTGTATTGTGGTTCATTTCGACACCCTTGGTTCAGTTTGATTTCCGAATGAATGTACTGTGAGCGTTTTTTAATCGAATCACTCATGTGTTCATTTAATCTGTATTCTTGAAACTGATCACGAGCCACATGGATCAGCATGCAATAGAAAAAGAGCATGATAGATCCTAGAAATTTCTTACCCGACGAGATAACCTAACAATTGCTGTAATCCATTTTCCTTATTGCTGCCTAAAAGAAGAACCAAACAAAAGCCTAACAATTGAAGATGTTTGTGTCTTTTTCTACAAACTTCCAACAAGCCTGATACTTAACCATCTCAATTGTTTGGTCTTTAAAAGAAAAGCTAGAAATTGGCTCTACTTAGATAGCCTAAACCCAAAACCGGCCTTGATACTAATCGATCCACCGTATTTAGGTAAAGCATGACTTTGAGTTGAGATGATTCATCTAAATTTTGCAAGTCAAATCGAATTAAGTTCCATTTAAGAAGTTTTAGTGAACACTTCTCCTTGGTTGGTACTTGGTAGAGTTATATAATGATTTTATTAACACATACTACGTTCAGTGACTTCGGTCTTACTTTCCTTTTGTGTTTGGTAATTGATAGTGATAGCCTAATACGTAATAGAATAACATGTCATTTTTACCATTGATTATTTACCACTGTACTTTACATATCATTGATAAATTCAATAATTTAAAACCATATACCAAGACCACCCACCAAACTATATTATAATGTTTTGACTGTGTATCATCATAGCACGTGGTATTTTGCGCGGGAGATAAGAGTAGTTAAATACAATAAATTTCTGGTGAAGAATTAAAGAAACGATTATTTAAAGATCAAGAATTCAAGATGATCGTGAGTCATGACTCGTGAATTTGGAATACTAATATTTTGCTTTTTGCATTTGCAAGTGTATAAAAGCCGCTTATAAAGTTGATAAACATAAATTTAAAGTTTTTTTCCTTCTTTTTCTTTCAAAAGTAGCTTTTTCTTGTATTTTTGAAAGGTGTTATCTTTCAAATCCATTAAATCCGAATACATGGAAATTTCCAAAATCATAAACTAAAAAATTGCGCAAGAGCTAAGGAGAATGAGTATTTTCGTGGAAAATCGACAAGAACATAAGTAAGACTCAAACTTGTAACGTTGAATTTTCCTCGTCATCATCGTCGAAATCAACGACAAGAATATGATTCGTTTTCTTCTTTGTCGGTTTCTAAATAATTTTTAAAATAGGATTATTGGAAATTAAGGAACAGTACTAAATGAGTGGGAGTGACAACGTACATATTTAACTATTTACTACTACTATAAGTGAACCAAAAAAAAAAAACAAGAAAAAGCCTTTTCGTATAATAATGTCAGTCGTGGATTCAGCTTAAATAAAATAAATAAATAAAATCCATAATTATTCATATACTATAGTAGATTCCTTCTCTCTATCTCTTCTTCTCTCTTACAATATTTGTCGATCGGCTTTGATTTCATATTTAGATATAATTTTAATAATCGGTTTAATTGGTTCGACGATGGTGCAAGATTCAGCAGTTCAACAACCCGAAATTGCTATAATCGTGGGAGATTCTTCTTCTTCCTCTGCTTCTCATCTTTCGCCTCATTCTGCTTCTCATCTTTCGCCTCATTCTGCTTCTCAGGTATATTCCTAAACAAAAATCGCTTCTTTTTTTAACCCTATAACGCTTTCTGGGTTTCTAGGTATAAATCTCAAAGCTTATGTCTCTAATCTCTTAAATTAACGTTTGTATCTGAAGAATCGTTAGAAAATGTATCTGCGTCTCCTTTTGCTCTTTTCTTTTTCTTTTTCTGACTGCTATGGTTGGATTATCCATGAAATTTCTCTGTAAAAGTTTAGGGTTTATAGGGGTATACGTTATCTTTTGGATTTTTTTTTATGTTCCTTTGTTTGTATGGAATCTGGATTTGATCAATCTGGATCACTTTAGTAGCCATAGAATCTACTTTTGATTTAATTATGAGCCACTTGGGATTGTTTTTTTCACAGAATTAAGTTTTCAGCTTTTTTGTGGTAAAAGATGAAATGAGAAGTACAAATTCACAGTTTAGATCTTGCAATTATAATTGGAGTTTGTGAGGTGAGAATTATGTGTGTTTGTCAACTAATCCCAAGCTCTGACATTGCACAACGATTATCCATGTAAATTCGGATTGATGCTGCTGGATTTCTCTTTGTGTTAAAATGTTGTGATCATTTTTCGGTTTTTTCGTATTTTTATTGTGTGAGTAAGGACCTGAACTTTGACTTATGTATGTATACATGAAATGCTTATAGGGTGATCATCAGGTTAGAGACAAATCTACTGAAGATGTGCCGAGCGGAACCCTATTGGATCTTTCAATACAAATACCCCCAAGATCCATTCCATTCGGTAGTGGCCGTAACTCAAAGAGTTCACTGAAGTCTACAACTTCATTCAAAAGTGGCTCTTCATCTTCACCCAGAGGAATCTTGCGAAATCTAAGCTTGAAAAAGAAAGTTGTTTCTCAGCCTGAAAGCGAGAGAAGCTCCCTACTATCTCCCGCTCTCATGGAAACCGCTAAAAAATCCAATATTGCGAGTTCAACAACTTCGCCCTATTGGAAAAGATGTTTGTCGCTTCCTAGTAGAGATGCTGCAAAATTGTCTCCGGTGGTATCTACACAGGTTTCAGCTGGGGTGCCTGGTGAACCTCCTAATGTGAGTTATTGCTATCTTACAATATAGTCCTCTAGTAAGTCAATTGTAATGTGTATAATCAGTTAAGTTCACTAAAGGTATCTCCTTTCTTACACAAGATAAAGCTGGAAAAAAATTGAAGTCAAGATTTAATTTTGTCGCAGAAAGATTATGTTCATCCAGCAGTTTCAAGGTCGTTGTCTATGCCCGGAAGAAACAAAGTGATTGTGCGATCTATCTCTTTTGATAACAACAAAGCCCGTGTTTCCACTGAAACAAGTGCAGGTACCTGTTTCTAGCAGATGTCAATACGACACATTTTCTCAAATTATCATTTGAAAGTTGAGTTTAGGCAGTCACTGGACCACTCAGTGCTAAGTCTCCTTGAAATATGGAGCCTTTTTTTCTATGTTGTTTTTGAGCTTTCACTGAATCAAAAGATACGACTTTTTTTAGAAGACTTGAAGTTTGGATAATGATACGAGGAATTGATCGGGTCATGTGCAGTGTTTTTTAGTGTGGGAAATATTGACTTTTAATCAATGATTTGCATATTCTTATGGTTGGCTCAGCCATTGTTTTCTTAGAGAATTGAAAGAAACTTAAAACGTTTTCTTGTGTAGTTATATTGTATCTGTAGCATACTGATTTTGATCTCGGTTTCCTTTATTTGTTGTGCTTGCTGGTTCCTCCATCTTTAGCAGATCAAATCTCTCCTGTTCCACCTGAAGAAACTGATGAAGAAATTCCTGAAGAAGAAGCCGTGTGCAGGATCTGTCTAGACGTGTGTGAAGAAGGCAATACTCTGAAAATGGAGTGCAGCTGCAAAGGTGATCTTAGGCTTGTTCATGAAGCGTGTGCCATTAAGTGGTTTAGTACGAAGGGATCAAGAACCTGTGACGTCTGTAGACAAGAAGTCCAGAACTTACCAGTTACATTGCTTCGTGTACCCACAACTAATCAACCAAACAACAGGCGTGAACGCAGTCAACAGAATATGCAGTCACAAACCGTTAGGTAACTTCAATATTCTTTCGATTTTCACTATTCTTGGAAACAACACAACTGATAACTGAATGGATTGGGCAGTGCTTGGCAAGAGTTTGTGGTACTAGTTCTAATCAGCACAGTCTGCTACTTCTTCTTCCTCGAGCAATTACTGGTAGCCACCGATACAAATTATTTCTTTTTATTGATACTTTGTTGCAAAAGACATTGACAAAGTTTTTATATGTTTCTTTTTGTAGATCCGTGACTTGAACAAGCAAGCTATCTACATTGCGGGGCCATTTTCACTTACATTGGGCCTCTTAGCATCCATTTTTGCAATTGTCCTCGGTACACAGAACCACTCTGCCTCAGAAACTTCAAAATCTTTCTCTTTTTCTCTGTTTACCAAGAAATTTTTAACCTTTTTACTATAATCTGGCTCTCCAGCTATCAGAGAATACATATGGACATATGCAGCACTTGAGTTTGCGCTTGTGGGCATGTTGGTTCATATTTTATATGCTACAGTAAGCAATGCTCTCACTTATCAGTTTTTTGGCATTTCATTACTGATAAATGTTAGTGAATAAATATCCCCAATCTCTCTGTTTCAGGTTAGACTATCGCCGATATATGCTATACTTTTTGCGGGGATTCTTGGTTTTGGAATAGCAGTGTGCCTAAACTCACTGTACCTTCATTATTTCGCTTGGCGTGTACGCGTTGCAGAAAACTCAAGTTCAGTATGAAATCTCTTTTCCTTTGGTTTCTCTGTTCTCCTTTGAGTTTGTATAATGGAAGAAGAAGTTGTTGGTGAGTAGATTCATCTGATCGAGCAGAGACCTGTAAAATGTACATATGTAACACTCTTCTTCGAACATGTTACTTTTGTATCGCCTTTGAAAATAAGTGAATTTTTCCCACGACGATGACAATTTGTGAAAGAGAAGACATTAGTGTATGAGTTGTGTTGGTCTCTAATCTCTCTATCAACGAAATAGTTGACTCGTTAATTATAGTTTAGCACTTCGATTTGGTTGGTATATAAGAAAACACTTGACTAATCCTGTTTTATTGACTTGTTTGACTTCATTTGAAAAAAAAAACATCACTTTGCCAACAACATTTGGAGTATTAAAAGTGAGGGAGGGGGCATTCCGAAAATCAAACTCGGGACCTCTCGCACCCAAAGCGAGAATCATACCACTAGACCAAATGCCCACATGTTGTCAGACATAAAAATATCTAAATTAGCTCGACACATTTTCACGTGAACAAAGAGTTTAACATAGAAGATTGAACCTCATTCTATTTGACAAAGGAAAAATAGATAGCGTAGGCATAATATGACCAAAGAGGGTTTTCACCAACAAATGCTGGTTAGGTTCCAATTCTGAGTGAACCAAACAAAAAGAAAAGAAAACGTAAGACCTAGACAAATAACAACAAAACAATCTCCCACCAGGATCATGACTCAAGCATGTCACGAGACAACAGATAGGGATCTTCCGAGGAGCTTTGGTTTCCCTTGTCAGTAAACCTGTACGCCTGACCAAAATAAAACAGACTCCATGAATCGTGATTTGAGCAATTCATAGATACAAAACAGCCTCTGGTTGAGATAATATCAACAGGCAGATCCTGATGGTGGAGATTGATGGTCTTGGTCTTGAGCTCCTTCTCCTGATACATTTTGAGAGACAGGGACTGGTAAAGCAGCTGGATCAAGCTCAAACCAACCCTCGTTTACATCTCTTCCTTCTGTTCCTGCTAATCTGAATGACGGAATCCTATGCGAGAATCTACAGAACTCACGAGGTGGAATCTCACAAGTGTTTGATCCATCCTTTGGCATTGGACAGAAAACACATAAAAAGCCTTCCACTTTAGACAAGAATCCAATTGTTATCGAGGTTCCCTCTGCATGATCAGACAGGATCTCAACAAACTCATACTCGTACACAGGGGGAGATTCTGAGTCAGCAGACCAGTTGATGTCCCAGTTCTTGAAAAGGGCCCATGTTTCTCCTTTCTCTGGAAATACCTTAAACGTACGACCCCCCTTCCTTGTTTTGTTGCGGACCAAATGAGAGAAAATGGTACACACATCTGTCTGCTCCTCATTCCCAACTTCAAACTTACCAACAGAGACAGGCAAATTTGGTGTTTCATTCTCTTTATCTTGGTCTACCTCTAACCACACGTACTTAAGCATGAAATCCGGAGTTCTAACTTTTCTTATGATAGCATAAAATCTAGGCATTCCCTCTTCTTCATCATAAAGAGCCCAGATCTGGCCAACTTGGAAACAGCTCTTTTCCCTCAACTTATCGAAGTCATTGAAATCAGGATCATCACAGTTGATAACATTTGGTTTTACTGCACTCCCTGAATTTAAATCTTCCTCTGAATCGCACGCACCAGCAGAGGTTTCAGCCTGGTCTTCTTTTATCTTCGCCTTCGTCTTTATGCTTTCAGTAAAGCTATAATCCTCATGCGTCTGCTTTTTCTCTTTTGGCTCTTCTTCCCTTTCAGTGTCTTGATTTTTCTCAGAACCTTCCCCATTTTGGTTGACTAAGTCTACATCATCATCGCTCAAATTCTCATTATAGGAAACTTTCCGCTTGCTACGAACTGACCTTCGAGGCTGTTCGCCTCCATTGGACCCCAAATCTTGTGCTGGCATAGTATCATCTTCTGAATCGCTGCTATTTTCACTGTCAGAGCTTTCACTACATTCAATCATATTCTTTCTCTTCCTCTTCCCATTGTTTTTTGCAGTATAACTCGGCATAGGGAAACTTGCCTTGCTAGAGGAAACAGTGGCAGGATTTTCTGGTTGCTTGTGCGGTTCACTGCAAGCCTTTTGGCCTGGAAATCTGTTCTGTTGTTGGGAGAAATAAGTAGTCTGACCCGAGCCTTTCGCCGGTTGTGCACTCTGGAAAGGTTCTTCAAAAGCAATGAACCGTTTACTACAAGACTGACAAATGACTTCCATGTTAATATGTTCCCGATGATGCTCAGACCACCCCCGGCAGAAGGCACAAGTGGTCCAAAAGGTTGTACGGTTACTGAAAGCAGCTGGCTGGGCTTGAGCTTTCTGGTAGGGATGCCTCATTTTAGCTCTTGCCTGAAAAACAGGCTGTGTGTGATAATTCGGCACCTGCTGGGTTTTACATGGTGGCACTGGCGCAGGTGCAGGCTTTCTCCAAGATTTGCGTTTAATGTCATGAAGCATCCTTTTATCTCTGTCTAAAAGTATCCTCTGGGCTTCACCAATCAATTTAAAAGCAGATTCAGCACCCGGCAACTTATTTTTATCAGGGTGAAGAAGAAGCGCAAGCCTCCTGTACTGTTTCTTGATGATAATATCATTAGCATTCTGCTCAACCTGAAGAATACCGTACCAATCCATTTCATTTCCAAATGACTTCTCAGTTGCGGCACAGTGCACATCACACACCATTATCATATGAGATATGTTCTCGAGGCTGGGATCCATTTTATGAGCCTTCCATACAAGCTTACGAGCAGCAGTGAAATCTGGCTTTTTCATCAAAGCCTCAGCTAAATCTTTGGCTCTAAGAGCCTCATCTCTGTTGATATTCATAATCAATTCAGCACAAGTATCATAGAACCCCCAACTTGGAAAGGAATATAAATGACCTTGTCCAATTCCACCTCTGCTCGCGCTCTGATCCTGTTATAAATAGATAAAGCTTCTGTAAGTTAGATGACTATGCTACAACTCTAAACTCCAGGATAATTAATGGATTAATTCTAAGCGTGGATGAACATATATGAACCAATTTTATATATGAATTAGGTCTAATTGAGCAATCGTAATAGAGAAAAAAAACAACATACTCAGGTTAAAAAGGTAACCTTTGGACCCTGATCAGAAAAAAACAAACGTTGCTTTTGTGAAATTCGAGGATTGAGAAAGAAAAGAAAAGAAAATTCCAAAATTGAAAATTTCGAAAACCAAAAACCCTAATCATGTCTACGTTCTCTACGAAATACCCTTTTAGTCAGATGTGATTAAAGCAGAAGAGAATAAAACCAATGATTAAGGAGCCCAATAAAACAGTTCACGAACCTTTCGGAGAAAGTAAATTAGAATAGCTGTGAGAATTCCGGCGGCGAATCGTGGAGCAGACGAAACAAAGGAGGACTACCCAAATTAAAATCTATAATACGATCTGACGAACAATGAAATGGAGGAAATTCAACGGAAGAGTGAGATAACTGTAGGAACTCACCAGCGGGAAGTAACCGAACGGCGGAAAGGAAGGAGTCCGGCTAAGTTCACGACGTTTATGTGAAACTAAATAAAAGCCAATCTATCTTTTTTGTTTAATGATTTTTCCAGTAAATTTGATTAACTTTGGGGTTAGTTACAAAGATACGTATATTTTAAATGTTATTTATTAATAAATAAAAAAAGATGACGTATCTTAAAATTAATTGCACATAAACCCTCAAACTTTTGTTAGAATTAAGACTCCGAAATTACCACTCAGATTGGTCTAATTCTAAAGGATTATGTATTGGGAAAAGAAGAACAAAGAAATGAAAATCTGAAAAAAGTAGAAAGAATCCAAGCCCAGGTGAGTGGGTAGAGAGAAATAAAAGCTACGTTGAGAGTCAGATTCAGACAAAGAGATTTTTATTAATTTTTGCTGGAGATTTCGAACAATACGCAACCAATAATGGAAACGCAATGAAATCAAAGAAAGAAAAAAAAAAAAAAAAAAAAAGGAAGCTTACTTTACTGAGGAGACGAGACGGTGGAGAGAAATGTGTGATCTGGCATAAGAAACACAAAACAACCAAAACTCAAGTCCTTTGTGAGTTTTTACCTGATTTTCAATTTGGCGGGGGAAATTCATCTATTTCCCAATTTTCCTTGGCGGGAAACAAATCGTGCGAAATAAAATCTCGGAACCCGATGAATTTTATCTACATTAGTTCGAAAAAAAAGACCCTCGAATGATACTTTTTCAGCTAGTAGTATTTTCAATTTTGGGTTTAGATGGGCCAAGTGAGAAAGGCTACCACATCTTTTATACATACTACTGTATACTAGGTGAATAGAATCACATGTGTATGGGTTTAGGCTCATATGTGATTTTCAATTCTATACTTTTACTAGACAAATTGATATATTCGAGTCATTTTTATACGTAAAATATAACTTGAACGACGAAGTTTTCAAATCAAGCTAAAACATCTAGTTTAGCAAAATTACAGTCGTTTAATTAACGATTAAAAGTTGGTGCAGCTCATATAATTCATAAAATCAAAGAGACTTAAAAGTTAAAACCTTGCTCTCGTACCCGGTACATCAGAAGCTTCCATTAGAGCAAGGTCATATTCTTTTTTTGGCTACATTTCATAGCTTATCGCCAAAATAAATTAGATTATTCTTTTGTAATTATGCTAAAGAATGGCACAAATTTCACAAGCAGTAACCGATATTGAACTTGCAAATCTGGGTTTTCATTAACTAAACAAGCTTTATAGTTTTGTTATATATAAATACAGAAAAATCAGCTATGGACCGCCTCAAAAAGGACATTCTCAGGAAATACAAATGACATTCTAAAGCTTTATTAAATCGAGTTTCCATGGAAGAACATACACATACACACACACTTACGCTATGTCTCAGTACTTTGACATGATTTGCCAGTAGAGTTCCTTTGGAGCTGCACAACGATGGAACACAATAGTCAGTTTCTTTTATTAAGCTTTATGGAACAAAAGACACGGGTTTTGTTCAGTATGATTCGCTTACCGGGCAAACAGGTGAAAATCTCAAACTGCTCGTAAGCCTGCCTCACAAACATCTCTGATCCCGAGACAGTTATGGCTCCGCATTCTTCTGCTTCAGTATGATTCGCTTACCGGGCAAACAGGTGAAAATCTCAAACTGCTCGTAAGCCTGCCTCACAAACATCTCTGATCCCGAGACAGTTATGGCTCCGCATTCTTCTGCTTCCCATAACAGTCTGGTGATTCTTGGAGTGTAGACCGCATCAAAGACCAGAGCGTAGTGCTTCAATGCATGCTGGGGAAACAAAGACAAGCTAGCTTACTAATTTGTCATATAGATTTAAGATTTCAAGAGAGTTTGCAGGCGATAAGCCGTGTTTTTTCTTTGTTTCAATAACAGAAAAGAATAGAATGGTTCCTCCGGTACCAATAGAGCACAAAAGAAAGAGTTGTTACAAGGAGAGCTTACCTTGGAAATGGGAGTCTCATCAATATTTGGTTGCATACCCATAGATGTGGTGTTGGCCAAAACCATGCCATCTTCTGGGTGAAAGTTATCTAAATCTGTGAGAGATAATGCTCTGCCTCCAATAGCTTCCGCAAGTTCTACTGCTCGTTCTTTAGAAACACATCAGGAACAAAAAAAAATCATATCATCATTATCCGCCAACATGACAACCAAAACAAAATGAGGATAATGAAGAGTATTGTCAAGGCCGAGCATGACCGCAAATAGAATATATAAAGGTATTCATAAAAAGGAAAGTACAATTTAGGACATGTATTTTACCATAAGTTCGATTAGCAATTACAACTTTGGCCCCCTTTTCTTTTGCACCATAAGCAAGTGCCTTGCCTGCTCCACCAGCACCAATAACCACTACTGTTTTACCAGCTAATGGCGAAGAAGAAGAAGAAGGTACACTGCTTGGATCACCTGAACCTGAAAAAGCAAAGGAAAAGGCTCCATGACTTAAACCGAAACTTCTCCATGAGGAGCAACAACGAATGGAAGCCATGAACATAAAACTTACGTCGTAGGCCATCCTCAATAGCAGAAATGGAACCAATACAATCCGTGTTATAACCCAACAACTTCCCGTCATTTTGTCTTCTTAGTATAGTGTTCACAGCTCCTATAGACTGTAAGATAATAAATCAATTCAGGGTGAAGCAGGATGGCGATTTATTCTATCTGATACTGATTGGGGTTACTATCAGAATTATCTGGTGGTTTTTGGAAATCAGACCTTTGCCAATGGATCAACCTCATCACAACATTTCAATGCATCTTCTTTGTGAGGAATTGTACAGCTGCATGTAAAACAGATTTACATCATTCACCCAAAAAATTCTTTGTTTTAGGAAATATAAACTCTGCCACAGTGATAGCTTACCTGAATCCAGCGAAATCAGAGGATGAGTAAGCTTGGAGAAAGCTTGCAAGATTGTCAACTAACAGGTGGACATATACTCCATTAAAATCAACTGATTTGAAAGCTTGGTTGTGAACAATAGGTGATTTGCTGTGACTGACAGGCTTTCCAATAATTCCATACACCTTAGTGTCAGGACCAATTCTTCTAAAGTTGTAAAGATCCAACAGCTCCTTGATTGTTGGTTGACCTGGCGCAGAAACTTTTCCAGATTCTAAGGTGCCAAAGGTCAAATATCCACCAAATTTCGAACAAAGAATCCGAGACATTAGACCTCTTTCACCCATAACAAGTCCAATTGTGGGAACCTGAAATTTGAGTGACAGCAGCAGATCATATTCAGATATCAGCAAACGCTTGATTTTACTTCATGCTAAAACGCAGGGCACTTACTTGAGCATTAGAGGTTAAATTGAACATGCGAGCAACATCTGCAATGTCCATAGCAGTAGTAGCAATTTTCACTATGTCGGCTCCAGCCTGTTGTATTCTTGCAGCAAGGTCACTGAGATCCTCAACAGAAGGGGTACTCTGATAGTTGTGCGATGAAACAATGACTCTGAAATTATCAGGCTTCTTTCCATGAATAGATTTGATGAACTCACTTGCAACCTTAACATACAAATATGAAGTAGGAGAAACTAATTAGCATCAAAACACTTTTGATAACCAAAAAAATCTTCAGTTTTTAAGATGCTAACCTGAAGCTCAACATCAATGTAATCAGCTCCCAATTCCATGGCCAACCGAAGCACATCAAGTCGCTCGTTTTCATCACCTTCATATTGACCACCTTCCCATTTTGGTCTAGAGAAAAGTCGTCATACAAACAATATAACATTACTAATACTGCAGCACAAGAACTAGCATGTAACTCAAACATTAAGAAAAGTGTCAAGCTTGAACACACAAACCTGTAGGTGAAGAGAGTGGGTAGAGGAGATTTCTTAATAATGGTTTTTAAATCCTCAAGAGGATTGAAATCCTTAAGCCAATCTAATCTAATTTCAACCAAATCTGCACCCAATTCATGGGCTTTGCACGTTTCAGACACCATCTTGTCTATTGAATCCGCCATCACTGGAGCACAGATCAAACTCGGATTCTTCACAATTTCTTGACTTCCAATCTCCATTTCCGTAGAGTTTGAAGCAACCTAAGATCACATAGCATAACAATTAGCTTCGTCTTTTCAGCTATAACTTCAAATCCAACTACTACTCAGAAAATTGAACTAGCGGAAGAAGATTCACTAACATAGACATTGGTAGCTTCCATGCTCCGACGGGGTCGTCGATCGGAAAACACTACCGGAATCGACAAGCTTTTGGTTTGAAGGGACGAAGAATCGGCGGAGAAGATAGACGAATTGGAACGGAGATGGAAATCGGCGGGGGGAAAACGGAGATTGGCGACGGAGGTTGGTGAGAGTCGTGGATTGGAGACAACGTGGAGAGGGTAGGTGAGACGAGCATTAGTGGAAGAAGCTGCCATTGAGACGTCAAACAACGACCCCTTGCGGCTTTTTTCACACTTTCGCAAATTTTTAGATTCTAAATTTTGGTATTTTTCACGTTTTTATACGCTAAACAAAATGGTAGGTGGCTTTGGGAGCTTGGGATCTATTTTAAAATTTTGTCATAACGAAATGTATTTATATCTTCAAAAGAATTCGAAATCTAGTAATGATAAGTTTTAGATTTAGAACAAACAAAATTAGAGTGATATTTCAAAATTAGTCAAACAAATAGAGGTGAACAAGGTCTTGCGTCCGTCTTGTTGGGCATGCAATGTAGAAAGAAACTTAGCATGTTTTACACTACAATAGTGGGCTGTGATTCGTTAGCCCATAATAACCATGTTTATTGGGTTTATGATATGTTCGGCTCATTTTCTCTCTCTCTTTTTTTCCCGAAACAAATAGCATCACATTTTTCAAAATTTATATATGTAGTCAATTGATTATATAATTTACAATGAAAAATCTGGACTGTGGTCGGCGGCATCTTGATAGAATCCACTGCGTGGTAAATCTTAAACTAAATAACAGTTAAACCCAGAAAAAAAAAGCTTTAAATACACTCTATCACAACAATAATCATATACTTTAATTAACACCAATATACTGATTTTCCTTGGGTCTATATATGAGGTTCGTTCCACTAACTTGCATAGTTGCATTCTTGATTGATTATTCATAGCCCCTTAAAACTTTCATATTAAGTCACTTTCGATTAACGGGTTATATTTTTGTTTCGTAACTCACCCTTTAACGAATCTCCTACATTGGAAGATATATATATATATATAACATAATAAGTTTGTTTTCTACTACCGAGCCTCAAACGAAAACTAGATTCTTAAGATAAATTAAATCGCGATCTTGACAACAACAAAAAAGTTTCTTTTCCACCCAACACATCCTTTTCAGTACAAAAATAATACTTTCTGAAAACAAAAGTGAGACAATTTTCATTTTTAGTGTTCATTTTTTACTATATAAAGCTAAAAGTTTATTTTATAGAGACAGTATCATTACAACACAAACTAAACGAAAGACAACAAAACAAAAGAAAACTAGTTTTGATTTGTTCATCATTACAGCATCCAAAAAGATGGCTTCATCTATATTCCTAACACTCATCACATTAATCTATCTCTTCTCACTTTCTCTCTCTTCGCCGACGACAAACACAATCCCATCATTCCCAACAATCTCTCCCTTTGAACAACAGATCTCGCCGGAAATCGCTCCTCTCCTCCCTTCCCCTGCCGTCTCCTCCACTCAAACAATCCCTTCTTCTTCAACACTTCCCCATCCAGAAAACGACGACGTTTTCGCCGATCCTGACCCCGCCTTCGCTCCCTCCGCTTCTCCACCTGTTTCTTCTCCTGCTACTCCATCTTCTCAAGCTCCCGGAGTTCTCCTTTCCGTGGTCTTCGCCGCCGTCTCATGTTTCTTGCTCCGGCTTCTTCCCGTCTGAGCTCTATAGTTCATTTATATTATAGACCCACGTACGTACGTATTTGTTTTTCATGAGTTTATTTGCCCCCCCCCCACAAAATAATTTTGTATGTTTATTTTACAATACATTTTATTATTCTTATTCTTATTTTGTTCACTTCATATTGTGAATATTTTGTTAGAAATTCAGATTGATGAAAACGCAAATAATTTATTACGTCAGAACCACATAATTTATGCACTATAGTTTGAGTATAGCAGAAACTTTTTTATCAACAAAAAAATTAAAATTATAAACGAAGTGTATGTACAGTATTAAGTATTTATATATTCTCTTAAGTTTATATATATTACTTAGGAGTTTCTATGTTTATGAGGACTATATTTGTTCGTTTCTGCACTTGCTTTTTTGCTTTGCTAAGTTAAAGGACCTTTTGAAAAAGTTAAAATCAAATAAAGTGTCATATGCTTTACAGTTTACCGCTTTTTTTTTAGTAAGTATACAGTACTAGACCCAATTATATGGGGAATTTAGAGCATCTCCAACGCAGGGTTCTTAATGAAAAACTAAATAAAAATAAATCTAAAATGGTTAAATTACTAAGAATCGATTCTTAGTTAAGGATTTTAAGAACTGGTTCTTAGGATGACGTGGAGTATTGTTATTGGGTGGTTACTGTGCAAAAGAAATCGGGGGTTTTTTTCGCGTGTTTAACTCTTCCTCCCAACTCTTTCTCTCTCTCTCATCCCTCTCGCGACCGCCTGGACACACCGCATATTCGTGCCAACTTTTCCGACAGCTGGGGTTCCGCTCGCTGAGGACCACAGACAGGAAATCTCATGTTTAGGCCGGGACCGCAAACCCTAGGGGCTGATTGATTCTATTCTACTCTCTCCCATTTAGCTTCTACGGTGGCAATCGCGGCTTCAGGATCGGTTCAGAAAGGAGATGACGAGTGGCATGCGGTTCTTTCTCCTGAGGAATTTAGGATTCTCCGCCAGAAAGACACTGAGTAAGCCCTTTCTTCACCGATTTGATGATTCAATTCTGCTTTAAATTTGAGAAAATTTGGGACTTTTAGGAAGAATAGGATAGTGTCCCTTTACATCGAGTAGATTTGTGATCTCGAGTTAGAAATTCAACACTTTGTTTTGCAATTGTTGACCATTTTTGTTTCTGATTTCAAGTCTACCATTGGCTGAATCAAGTTTCAATCTTTAGCATACAACGATGCATCGATTTAAGATTATAATCCTGATGAGCAATATGTTGACTTTTCTATTCTATATATGCTTGAATTATAGGATTTATATAGAAATATTTTTGAAATAAATGTTGTACAGTTAGGAAAAAAATCATTCTTTTTACTACTCTTAAACCCCAGATAATAGCTTGTGCTAACATATATTATCAGAGTCTCAATAAACCAAACTCGTTGGACGAGACCTCGGCTAGAGAATTTTGTTGCTCTGTGTTTGTTTAGCTTTCTCAAATCCTATAGAGCTTTACTTACTCTTAAGTACTGTTTGTGATTAGATTGCTATGTATGTCTTGGTAAATGGTTGCTTTGTCTTTAGGGGTTTCGTTCTTTCTATTAGTTGAATGTTTTATTGAATAGAGAATGGATTGGTATCCCTGGTGCCATTACCGGAGCCGTAAGCAAAACTCTCAAAACACATTCACTTTTTCATGACATTGAAAACAAAAATGAACTCTCTTTTTTTTTTGGCTTAATTTACTTTGTCATTATCAGGCAGATCCAGATGGGAGAAGAGTAAAGATCAACTGTGCAACATGTGGTGGACATCTTGGTCATGTTTTCAAAGGAGAAGGTTTCGCTACTCCAACCAATGATCAATGATGGAAGAGGAGAAAGCTAAAGAAGACAAGTGAGTGATTGGTTGATGAGGTTAGCACTATAGTCTTGGCTGATGAATAATAATCATTCGGTTGTTGATCGTTATGAAATCTTGGGATTTTGACAGTTAATTAGTGGAGAATTCGAGATTGTTGATCATTTTTTTGTATTACCAACTCTGAGGTTTGTTGATCATCTCTTTGATATTGGCATAGAACACACTTGTTTTGTTTCCTTGTTGAACAAGTTGTAGACACCAAAATATTTTTGTTTTTTAAGAACCTCAAGTGAGGTTTACCATTGGAATCAAAATTTTGAAGGTTCTTAATTAAAGTTCTTAACTTTAACTTTTGCGATATTTATATTACAAATAATGGTAAGAACCCCTCATGGGATTCTTACCATTGGAGATGGTCTTAGTAGTCCAAAGTTGCATATTTTGTTCTTCAATCCTTTCCATTTGATTAATCTCAAATTTTGGATTCAAAATATTTGTGTATTTTCTATATATCAATAATCATAAACAAAAATTCATGTAAAACACCACTGTTTATGATAATTTTGTCTTAATCTTGAGACGTGTTCATTGAAAGAAGCAATTGATGATGTATTTATTTTGTGAATTAACGTCTTCAAGTATATTGCATTATTATTGCATAATTCCGGAAATGACAGAAGGTTAGAGCCTTGCACATGTGATTATGAGTTGATGCATATGCTGCCTGACGCCCAAAAGCAAAAGAAAAAAGAGAAAAAAATGTGCCTTCTTCTCGGTCCCATGCTTTATTTGATTTCCGGATCAGAAAAAGTCTCAATTATTAAATTTATATACAGTACAGCTGAAAAAAATATGTAAAGGTCGTTTCTTTGTTTTCACATCATGTATTGATCAGGCTTTTTTTATGCGTGACAGATTGCATATGTCACTATAAGTCTATAAGGTTGATACCCACTCACTTTGTCATCAGTGGGAACACAATGAAATTAATTAACAAGTAAACATATATGTATTTGATAGATTCGAATTCGTCAAGAAGTTTTTTGCAAAACCCAATAATAAATGATGAACATTAATAAGCTTCCCTTTTGTTATGAGAACGTGTATGTATACAAGCTTTAAAAACAAAAACACACGATCTGTTCACGTTCCCCAAATGCAAACGCCGTATCTCCAAACGCAGACCTTAACCGCGCGTCTACGTTGGGGTGTACTTAAGTCATTCTCACAAGTGACAAGTCACACCTAAATCAGTCCCTATTTACATGGACAATTACAATTTTACAACAAAACTGCTAATCCAAAAACCCAAAACTCAAACCACGAAAAAAACTGGACCGGCTCTAAAAATCACACCACAAACCAAAATCAAACCGGACAAAACAAACCACATCCAAAAATGCTTTTACTGTATATAGCAAAAAGCAATATACCACAACCGGAGGCAAAAAAGGGGAGCCGGTCCATGTTGCGTTAGCGTCCAAAACGCCAAAAAACGCGATTAAAAAGTCAAAGAACTTACCCATGTCAAAAATGGTCAAGGCTCAGCGTTTTGTTCCTTGTTCTCTACTTCTTCACTCCACTGTCGAACACTTGTATCAATCGGTGAACCCGGAACTACTGGCGATACGCCTCGGCCGCCAAATATGCGACGCATAACCGCGTTATCGAATTTCCTCCAGTAATGATGAACGGCTCGGGAAGGAGTGTTCAAGAACATTCCAAGGCTGATCGGGCAATCAATGTTATAATCTGATTGGCCTTGGCTATTGAGAAACGACTCATTGTCTTGGATGTAGCTACTACTACCACCATTGAGGAGCGGATCTTGGAAAGAGGATCCTGGTGTGATCTGCAGCGCCGTCGTGGAGGACCGTTTTGATGAAAGCTGCAAGTGTTTGACTAACGGTTTGGTTAGCATTCCAAACACCTGCAAATACAATGGTAAGAGATTAAATACATCGGTTAAACCCAGGTTTACTCTTTAACCGCAGTGGCCGACGGTATCGAACCGGTTTGTGCAAAGCGTTTAAAGTTACCACAGTGCTGAAAAGAACAACAGTGATGGTGCTGGTGATCATGATAGCGTTTCCAAGAAGCTTGGTGTGTCCTGAAGTTGTGAACTATGATGTAACACAGAGATTAGTGAAAACCCGTCGACTAGATCGTTCAATCACTTTCTTTCTTGTAGTTCACGGATCATACCTGATTATAAGCAAGAGCCATTGACACTGCACCACGCATCAGACCAGCCCACCAAATGGTTACTTGTTTCTTCCAATCGATTTTCTCGTCCGGTGAAGACTTTGTCAGATTGGACAAGAAGGAAAGAGGGAACACGAAAGCGGCGCGACCAAGAAGAATAAGCCCAAGAAGTATTGAACTCACTCCAATCGACTGACCAGGACTGCCCAAATTGTTTAAACAAGAAACATGAAAATGAAACAAACAAAAAGATTGTATCTTCATCAATGGTTTACACTATAAAAGTCTCACCTGTTGCGTACAACGTTCCATTTCTCGATGTCGAGAGCGTCCATTCCAACGTAAAGGAAGATAAAAATCTCAGCTAGAAATGATAATGCAGCAAATGTGTGTCTACGCGCGCCAAGAAAATATATATACATTTTAGTCAATCTAATTATCAAATATAGAGTTTTCTGTACTTATCAGGAGAATTAAGAAAGAAACTTACTTCGTAGTGACCTTTGATTTATCTGTAACATTGTGCCATGTGTAGTGAGACATAACAATTCCGCAGAAGAACACAGTCAAGATAGAGCTTAAGTGGAATAGCTACAAAGGAGAAACGTTTCATGTTTTCATTTGTCTTCGCTTGAAATGTAACAAAACCTTTGGTGTTTGTCATTTTACCTCTGCCAACATATATGATAAGTAAGCCAACAGCATCATAAGTGCAACTTCACGATCAGTAGAATGCCTGATTTTTACAAAAAGAAAGATTAAAGAAACAACTAACAGAGTATAATTGTGTCTTTTTATCTATCAATAAACATGCATACTTACCTTCCGAAATAGAGCTTCTTGATAATGAAAGCACTGAGCAATCCAGCCTGAAGGAAAATCGAGTTAATTCCACATTCCAGCAATGGAATTCGAGGAGCAGAGAGAAAGAAGCTTACTGCAACACCAAGTGCTGTGCTTAAGATGAAGAGATCAAAGAAGTTTCCAGCAAACTCCAAAGCTATGGTTGAATTGATGTGTGTGAGGTCGAATCTTTGTATTGCGTTGAAGAGCACAACCGAGGTTGCATCGTTCACTACTCCTTCTCCAAAGACAAGACTGTACAAGAGAGGTGTATCTTCTTGATTAAGCACCTAGATTAAACATCTTGATTAGCGAGAATGTAGTAGACTAATATTTTTGAATGTTGCTTAAAAATCCTTACTTGCAATGTGCAAACAGAGTCTGTAGCAGAGAAAATTGCTCCAATGGCTGCAAATCAAAATCGATTACACGGTAATGACACTTAAATAAACAAGAAAGCGAATAGATTTGTTTTTTTTTTCTTTGTTTTTTTTTCGGGGTACCTAGATAATCCGAAATTGTGAGATCTCCAATATTCATTTTCTCGAAAAAATGTTTAGCACCTAGCAAAAAAAAGAACCAGATATATCATCAAAATGTATGAGACTGATTTTGAAATTAGGGGAGTTTGATTGAGATTTTTTTTTTACCTAGTGATATGATAACAAATGAAATGAGAGTACCAATAGCACCAAATAGCATAATGGTCATGAAGTTGCGGAAAAATTGCTTCTTCTTAACCTGAAAACTGAAAAAAAAAAAAAAAAAAGTGTTGCTCAAAGCTGACTTCAATATAAAATAATCGGTTTTCAATTGAATATAACGGGCTTTTATGAAATTCTAAATAAACTTACCCTGCGTTAAATATGATAGGTGGAAGAAGATAAATAAAGAAGAGATCTTCACTAAACACAAGAATCCTTGAGCTTTTGCCTCCACTTATAAGCAAGATCACAATACCAGTACATGAACCCTGTCATTACAAGATTCCGTAATCGAACTCAAGAATTGTTCTAAGCAAACTTTGTGTTCTTTTTTTTCAAGAATGGGGGAAAAAAGCTCACGATGATAAGAGCAGTGATTGACTCGTTCATCCATCGAGTCTCCTCGAGTAAATGTCCGAGCACGATGCAAGCGCAAAGCAGAGCGACGAACAAGTTCATGGAGACGACTGATGCATGATCTGACCCGAACAGAGTCTCTGATTTTGCCAGCATTGTGTTTAGTCCGAATCCCATTTCCGAATCTCAGCTTTTAGAGTATGTTTCCTATAAAGACACGAAGCGTGATTTATGGAATTCAGATTTCTGATTGAAATATCGAAAATGGCATATTTTTCTCTTTAGCCGCCGAGAAATATTCAAATCACGAAATTTCCGAAAAAGGTAACATATATTCTAAAATCATAGATTCAGAAAACCACAAAGCATGAACCAAGAAATTGAAAAAAATTCCATCACGAAACGTCTACTTGATCTCTCTTTATTACCGGGAGCTCGATTTCACACATACATGAACAGTATAAGCATCTTAAAAGTATTCAATAAAATGGGAAAAAAAGAAGAAGATTAAGCATCAAACACAGACCTGGCAAGAGTTATGACAAGAATCCAAAGATCAAATGATTCTCTCAGGTTCGTATAGAGAGAGATGTTACAGTTCGTTGAAGAACAGCAAAGAGACGAAGACGAAGACGAGGGACCGCCAAAGATGGCGTATATATATATAATATTTATAGATTTGCAGAGAGCCAAGTGGAAAGAGAGAGGAGGTCAACGCTTTCAAATCTCACATGAGCTAATCTCTACCGTTCATATCTCTATTTCAAGAAACTATTGCAAATGGACGGTTGAGATTATATTCTACACCGTTGTTATGACCGTAGGTGGAATGAGCTCATTGGTTATGACAGTTTTAAATTAGTTATTGAGTAAGGTTGTTTCACACATATTAAAAAAACATTTGATTTTTCTGTTTTACCTCTAATTAATGTTTATTTGATTTTATTTAATGACATTAAAACAAAATGGGCAAAGTTGGAAATTTTATCAAACATATGCATTGAAAACATAAAATAACAACTAATATGAAACGAGTTTTAAGATCTAAAACAACAACTAATATGAAACGAGTTTTGAGTATATATCAAAGCAACCGAGGGAAACAGGCATTTATTTTTAATGACCCTATTGGAATCTTACATGACCAAGTGAAATGATCTTAGGATTATTCTCTTTTCAGGAACAAAGTGAATATAGTGTTTGTATTCTTTTTGGCACCAAAGATATTTATGTTGTGCTCTATAATATATATATATATATGTGTGTGTGAATCTGGCCTAAAAGAGATAATAACCCAACAAAAATTTACTTTGAAATAATTCAGGATGAAAACCGGTTTCAGAAATTGACCCCAAAATAGTTATAGTATGTCAGGTTTATTGAATACAATTGAATTATAATAATCGTTATGGGGTTGTTCTTTCTTATGTGTTTGGACGTTTACTTGATAAAATATAGGTTGGTCATTTTTTAATAAGGGGTGAAACTGGTTATCATACCTTATTTTTGTAAAAATGGTTATCATCCTTAAATATTTGTATATTGATAACCAGTTTAATAAACCATATTTAAAATGACCAACTTATTATTTATATGATTTGGAATCTTACGACTAAATGAAATAATCATAATATTATTCCCTTTTTAGGAACAAAGAGAATGTAGTGTTTGTATTCTTTTTTGGCACTATAGATTTTTTTTTTTTTTTTGGGGCAAAGCACTATAGATTCTCTATGTTTTCAAATTTGTAAAGCTTACCTATAACTGAGTTACTAACTAAGCAAAAAAAAAAAAAAACACACCTTTAAATAATTCTGGATGATAACCAGTTTCACAAATATCCCAAATTTTTATAATATGTACGGTTTATTGAATTATATTAATTTGAATGGGATTATTCTTTCTTATGTGATTCGTAAAATATAAGTTGATCAGTTTTTTGTAAGGTTTCCACTTCCACGAATCCTCTGGTGAAAATAAAATAAAAATAAAAGCATTCCCTTGTACATATACTAATTAAAATTATTTTCTAATGTACTAATTTACATTTATACTAAAATTTGGATCTTGATTAAAATCTTGGATGTAAAGAGTACTATTCATCATTACAGGAAAATAGCTTTTGCAATTTGAATAATTAGATAATACTAGTTGTCCAGGTGTTTGTTTGTTTGTTTTTTCTCTTTTTATTCTTTGTTGTTCTTTGCACTTACAGTGAGAGCAAAAGCCAATTCTAATGTACCCATTTTGGGGTTGACATGATAGAGGTTCATCATTGTATGTCTCAACTTACTATTTTGTTCATCGTGTAAATTCCTTTCATCTTCAAAACCTTTGAAATTTCCCTTTCATCTTCATTATTTCGTTAGATATGCAATTCGCCTTGGTAATAAACTTTCAAAATCCTATTGTTAAATGGATAGAAAATAAAAGCCCCCCCCCTAAAAAAAAAGGATAGGCAATTATGACACAAGAAATCAACATTCATCTTTTTTTTTTTTTTTTGTCAATCAAATCAACGTTCATCTTGAAACGAGAAAATATGTAGTTGAATTATTCGGAGGAAAAAACACTAACTTCAACTCTAAAACTACATTGTTTTTCTTAGCTGGTTGATCAAATGTTACTGAACCAGTCCCATGGATATTGAAACATCAATTGTAAAATAATTGTAGTAGTGGGTCAAACATGTGACCCTTTAATTTGGCAATTTGAATGCCTCGTGGTCTGCTTTTGTGCCTCCGACCTACATTATTTTCTTATTACTTTTCTTTTAAGACGCCACACATGTATATATGTGTATAAATTAGTGTTACAATTGGAGAAAAAATTCCATCGTAGCTACCAGCTTCAAAGTATAAACAGAAAGCCATCATATAACATGGAATCTATATCTACGATGTAAAAGAACGAATCTATAGTTTAGCTAATTGGATTATTAGTTGTTTTATTTTCTGTGTTTTGTTTTCTTATGAGGACAATAAAAAGAAAAGGAATGGACAAGAAGTGACGAATGATGGTGGTGTAGACACATTAATGACTTCCACATTATGGGATCAGTCAAAAGTATCTTTTGATTAGAATATATAAAAGAGAAAAACAGTAGAATGCTAAAGATTTTGAAATTTTAGTATTTCAGACGTCGAATATCACAATGCATGGTATAGAACCTAGAATGATTAGTTTTTGAAAATTTAGTGAATAATAGTTACGAAACATATAAGAATTGATCACCGAAACTTGTCGTTGTTATCGAAATTTATGGCTAAAACAATAACCTATAAAACATGTATGATTTGGTCTCTTGTCGAGAAAAAGAGTATTATTTGGTCGATGATGGGTCGACGCTAGCACTCTGTTGCAACTATTGGTATCCTCCACAAATGAAAGATGTTCCAATTTATTTTAAATACCATATGGATATAGGGCCGACTTTTTAATCCAGCAACTCTTAGAATAGTTACCACCAATTGCTTTGGCCTAGTGGTTAAATGCAGGGATTGGTCCCATGTACTCCTAATTTGATTTTTGGTGGAAAATATGTTTTATGTCATCAGATATTAGCAAAGACTGATCCTAGGCCATGGGAAAAATTAAGACCCAAAGCCTGAACCCCTCTTACTTAACCAAAACAAAAAAAAAAACCTCTTAGAATAGTTCCATTTGCAAGTTGCAACTATCAAACCATTTGAATGAAGCAATAAGTTAATACTTAATGTCAAGTATCAGATGTGGCAACATGATCAACTTAAAAAAAGAAAAATTCAACTTCAAGTCCTATGTTATTTGGAAAAAAGGAACTGAATAGAGAACCCACAAACTCTTTTTCTTAATTATTAATATCATCAAATTCTTACCCAAATCGTCAGGTTGATCATCCGTTTTCATTTGAACCAAAGAAAGAAAAAAATTCACTGAACATAATAAAAGAATTACAATATCTTTCCTTTTTGCCTTCAGAATTACAAATTATCTAAGAAAACTCCGCCATTATTGTCCGAATCTTCTTCGCGTCTCTCAACAGCACCTACACCATCTTCTAACTTCTTCTTCACCTCAACTTCCCCTCCCAAATGATTCTCCCGTAAAAATTCCGCAAACCCAGATCATGTTTTCATGATCTATCATCTCTTAAACCCTTCCGATCTCACCGGAATCGCATGACGATTCGAAGTCTAATCCAAGAAATGCGGTCCAGACCGCACCGTGTGGTCCACGACGCCGCCTCAACCGCTACTGTTTCAGACCCTTTTAGTTGGTCGGAACTCCCGGAGGAGCTGCTCAGAGAGATCCTAATTAGAGTTGAGACAGCGGACGGCGGCGATTGGCCGTCGCGGCGAAGCGTAGTGGCTTGCGCCGGCGTTTGCCGTGGCTGGAGAATTCTCACAAAGGAGATCGTAGCTGTTCCTCAATTATCCTCTAAATTGACTTTCCCAATCTCCCTCAAGCAGGTGCTCTGTATATTTTCATTTTTGAGTATTAAGTGATGGAATTAAAACATAAAGTTAGTTTCTTTACCTTATCTATGTAACATATGAAATTCAGTAGCGTTTGCGTTTGGGAGCAAACGCAGAGTATCTTCTAAACTGTGATGCTTATTGTGCGTATGAATTGATCAATTCAACTTTTTAAAGTGTTCTTAATTGATTGATAGATAAAACAATTTCTTGATTTTGTTATTCGATTGATGTTGTTGTTGGCAAACCAAAAATAAAAGCTAAAAGATTGGTGTTTTTGAATGTATGCAGCCTGGCCCAAGGGATTCTATGATTCAATGCTTCATAAAACGTAACCGAAACACACAAACGTATCATCTCTATCTCGGTTTAACCATCTGTAAGCCATCTCTGTTCTTCTTCCAGCTTTATTTGTTTTTGTGTGTTATCAAGAAAAATATACATTGTTTACAAAAATCCCTCTTTTAATTTTCTGGCAGCTTTGACGGATAACGGGAAGTTTCTTCTTGCTGCTTGTAAGCTGAAGCGCGCAACTTGTACTGATTACATCATCTCTTTGCGTTCGGATGATGTGTCAAGGAGAAGCAATGCGTATCTGGGAAGAGTCAGGTATGCATATCAAAACAAGCTATAAAAAGCATTGATCTTTTCAACTTACTTCTTTCAGTGTTAATTAAGTGTCTAAATTTCTCTTCTTGTTATTGCAAGATCGAACTTCCTCGGAACAAAATTCACGGTCTTTGATGGTAATCTGTTGCCACAGACCGGAGTAGCGAAGATGCAGAAGAGCCACTCTTCTAATTTCATCAAAGTTTCACCTAGAGTTCCTCAGGGAAGTTACCCCATCACACACATTTCATACGAGTTAAACGTCTTAGGCTCTCGGTAAAAAGTTTCAACATTCGAAAATGAAAAATCTTTGTAGTCTTTTGATCATTCTGATTTTTACAATCTCTTGACGGTATAATAACAGGGGACCGAGAAGAATGCGTTGCATAATGGATACAATACCTATGAGCAATGTGGAGTCTCGAGGAGGAGTAGCATCAACACCCATAAGGTCCTTCCCAACTCGGTCATCACCGTTCTTTAGGTCTCATTCAAAACCAATGCGCAGCATTAATGCATCGTGCAGCAACTCAGGCAACAACCTGAGAGACCCACCATTGGTGCTGAGCAACAAGACTCCGCGATGGCATGAGCAGCTACGTTGCTGGTGCTTAAATTTCCATGGTCGCGTCACAGTGGCCTCAGTTAAGAACTTTCAGCTTGTGGCGGTCAACGATTGTGAAACAGGGCAGCCATCTGAGAGGATCGTACTCCAGTTTGGGAAAGTTGGGAAGGACATGTTCACTATGGATTATGGATATCCGATTTCTGCGTTTCAAGCTTTTGCGATTTGCCTGAGCAGTTTTGAGACCAGAATCGCATGTGAATGATGAAGAGACAAAACCTTAAAACACCTCCTTGTTCTAATTGTTGTCTGTAGATTGTTAAATATTTGTCAAAAAGCTCAGGATTCTTCGTTACAATTCAGGTCTGTCTGTTGTATTTCTTATGTCTTTGATGCAAAGAAGAAGCTTACCAGAAATAATAGGTTAAGGTTACATTCTTATATGAAATTTACAAACA
>CM051370.1:4220016-4245016 GCA_028015245.1 Cardamine occulta | reverse complement strand
TATATTTTACTCTGCTACAGAAGATCTGTAATCAATCTCTATCTCTCTCTGAAAGCTTGTGGAATGGGGAAGGTTTGGCTTTTCTAAATAAACAAATATAATCTACAGTGAGTCAAAAGACTCAAGCGGCTTGCATACTTGTGGTTAACGTCTTGCCTCCAGCATTCTCTTCTTCTTCCTCTGCTCGAAGATCATCTTCTGGTAACTTAAACTGGCTAAGGTTCCGGACAAACTCTGTGAAGGCATGGAAATGATCTGGGGAAAAGAAATGTGCTCCCATTCTCTGATACGTGAACAGATCTATCGCTGTATTCTCGTCCTTTAGGTTCTCTATAATCCTCTCAAACCCACCAAGGATTGATTCGGTAGAATTTTTCCCTGAAACGACGACTTTATATTTCTTGCAACAAGTCTTGATATGGGCAAGCAAGGACTCTGGGCTCGAGAGAGATTCCTGCGATTGATGCTCGTCTGATAAATCCATCCCAAGCAGTATCATTCTACCAGAGTTCTTTGCAAAGGTCTCTGCAACAGCCTCATACCTATCATGGTCACCATTGCGGTAGAATCCAGCAGTTAACTCTGAAGGCCTAGAACGTAGCTTGTGCCATTGATGCAAGAGAGGTAACTTCCCGCATAGAGGCAATCCCGTGCCGCTAAATGCAGAAGATGCAAGAGAAAGAACTCGGTCTGCGTGTGAGACGAGAAGAGATGAGTACCAAGAAAGGAAGAAATCACCATATTCTGATTCCCATGATCCACCATCCGAGAAGAATGCGGAGGAATTAGGCTGTTGATCATAAGAAGGAGCATCGTGCGGACCGCTGAGTCCCCAAAGTGGATTCCCAGTAGCTTCAGCATAGTGTTTGAGAGCAGCGAGCATGTGCTTATCATAGCATTGAAACTCTCCTACACCGTCAGAGAGTTTCCTGGTTTGATAAGAAGGATATCTCAGCTCACCTTCTGGTCCTAAACCTATTGTGATTCCCGTAATTGTGTTGCCCAAGTAATCTGAGAATTCTGACTTAAAGCTTTCCAAGAAACCTCTATAAACCTCTATAGGAGTCTTCCCATCAAGAACAGGAAAATCATCGACTCCAAACGATAAACACTCTTTGTACTGACTCCCAGACCGGTCTGTGAAATAGATTCCTGGTTCGGTTTCTCCTATACGAGTCACCCAATCCGGGAGAGGTATATTAGGCTGTTTCGAGCCATGGAAACAGAGAGATACGTGAAGCTTGAGACCCATTTTCTTGACCATATCTACAATGGCTAAGTAACCTGACCACCGGTAACTTCCTGGAGATTCTTTCTCAGCCACTCCCCAGAAGATTGGTAGCTCAACGCCTTCTACTCCGAGAAGCTTCACAGCTCTGAGACCCGCGGCGATGGCTTTCGTGTGGTTTACGGTGTTGCAGTCTGAAACTGTGTCCAAAGGAAGCCCAACGAATAATCTTACGCTCTTGAGCTGTAAAGAAAACAAAGTTTTAATTTTCAAACTAAAGAAAGTGAAATAAATAAATAAATAAATAAATATATATATATATATATATTTTATTATCAAAGAAAAAATTATAATTTACCGATCTAGTTCTTGGAGTTGATTTCAAGAACGGCGCTTCATCGGAGACGACGGTTTCACATCTGATAGATCTCTGCGAGCAACGGAGCTTGATCTCATTTCGCCTCGTGGTTTCTCCATAGAAACTAATCCGATTTCTCGCTTTAATCGAGATGAGTTCAGACCCAATGCAGAATCTATTCACCCTGTACGCTAATTCTGCTCTACATATCCTCGCCTGAGAATGTCTAATTACCGAAACTTCCATTTTGAGAGAACAAGAAAAACCCAAAACAAACAACACCTAAATCCAGAGAGCTTTTTTTTTTCTTTTTTTAATCCCGTTTAGAAGAACAACCCAAGAACCCCTGGCTCAGACGAACTCACGAATTCAGAAACCTGATTCTGGATTCAAATACTAAAAGCTGAGGAATGTTCAATTGTGGATTTCTTAAGGATTTCGACTGTATTTATAAGAGAAACAAATAATTCGTGTATGCGGTTTCTGCGTGAACCAGCCGCATAAAGGGTGTGTGCCTTCGTGGACTGTACACGTGTCCTTATTATAACGCGCCAACCGCTTATAGTTTTCATACTTTCCGCGCTTTTAATATGACGACTTGACGAAGAATTTTATTTTTTTTCGCGACGAATTAAACGTCAAAAAGGTAGAATTTATTTGAAAAAGTCTCTGAAATTCAAAACAGTCTCTTTGAAATGTTGGTAATCCCTAAATATTGAATTTTCTTGAATCTTATTTTATTTATCAAAAAGAATTCTTCAATTGTTTCCTTTTAGAGTTTAGAAAAAATGAACGTTACATATTATCCCAAACAGTTAGTGATAACATTGCATTTCCCCGAGTAAGCTGACGTGGTCAAAATAAAATAAAATTAGACCAATAAAACCACGCTGAGTTAGGTCCATGCAAGCATGTTCCCTTACGTTCTGAAACGTCTACTACTATCAATTATATCTACGACGTACTTCCACACGTTTTTTGTTTCCTTAAAAGAGGAATTTGTGTATGTAACTAGACTATATAACCAGAGATATGTGAAATCACGAGATTCGTTAATCCAAAAAACAAAATATATACAAATAATGCAAGTATACAACCACTAGCTAGATAGAAACGAGGGCTTACATAACATATATAGCGAACAAACCAAATCAGACACAAAGACATTCACACACGTTACAGAGATATGATGGATTTATAAGACTTTGTTCACGGATTCTTCTTGAAAAGAGAGCAAATGGATAAAACTAGAAGCAGTATAGATGCAAAGAGAGATAAGGCAAGCGAACTTGCGATGTAACGACAAAACTTGTCGTAGACATTACAAATCTTGTTCCACCCAATCTCTTCGTTTCCTTTCAATGCTATGTAAACAACTCCTCCCGCCGTTCCCGTCGCAGACGCCAAAATACCCAACATCACCTGTTTATTAATAAAATTTTCAGAAGCATATTCTAGAAAACCTTAACTTGGGTTTCTTGTAAAACAAGTTACCATGTCTAAGGAGGTTAGGTAAATAGAGAACTGTGTAGTGAACTCAGGTCTCGAGAGTAGAGAGATGGAGACAAGTGTTGAGATTAGAGCATAGAAACTAGCCACCACAAGTGCCACCACAAGTGCCACCACGAAGTATCTGTATGTATATATAGGATATAGCCAACAACAACATTAATTGTTTAAACTAAAAAGACTAATTCTTGGTTATGATCAAACATTGAGGAGCTGAATAAAAGAGATGCACATGAAAGCGGGCGAGTCATTAAACTCGGCGGAGACAGGAGCTGTAGACGGAACTCCAGGGGGCTGAGTCATCTCGGTCTGGTCGCTGGACACCATTACTGTAAGAGCAGTCAGAGTGGCGGAGAAAAGCAGAACTCTTGTTATGACGTCTATTTTCCGGCAATCTAGGAAACCAGCAGCTGATGACGGTGGTGGCGGAGGTGGTGGTGTAGTCGACGCCGAAAGCGGTTCAGATTTGCCGGTTTCTGGGTCAGGGTTTTCAGTAGACGCCATCAAATGATTATATAATATACTGTGGATTAGTTTGGGATTAAGTTGGACTGAGGTGAGTTATGAATTGGCTGCTACTGTGCTAACATTACAATATCTGTGTGTGTATATATATAGTCACGGTGATGGTTTGTGGTTACCCTCACGCCAAGAAACAAGTTTATATATAACTGGCTGGTGTATATATATATATAATTTTTTTTGAAAATAATTAATATATGTGTGTGTATATATAGCGTTTTTCGTTGTTTATATATATTAACAAATGAACTGTAAGCAAATGGAAAATAGAAAAGAAACGAAAAAACATTCGAAATCATAGATTCAACAAATTTTTGCATTTCTATTTTGATTAGTATAGAAAAACAAAATATTTCTATATGTATGGATAATGTAGATACAATGGGAATGTGTTAGGCCAACCCCGGGAAGGTTGGTGAGGAAATTGGGCGACGATGATCAAAATGATATTTAAAAAAAAAAAAAAAGTAAATGAAAGTAGGGAGTGGTTAACCAATCATTTGCATAAAACAGTAATTATATATATGCTCTTTAGGTATCACTTTGTTTTCTACTCGTGGCTGTAAATGATACCATCTTATTTTATATAAAAACCTTAAACTGCAAGAAACGAAAGTCTTGTAGCATTATCACTTCTCAGATAAATTATAATATCTTAGCATGGATAAAACTATTTCAGTCTTAGCAAAAGCACAAAACTTTTATCTTGATACCAGGACAGAATGACACTAAGGACAACAAAAAGGTCAGACCCAACAGCAATAAAATATGAATCTCTATCATATCTTAATTATTACACCTAACGTATTTTCGTAATCCAAGATAGCTTTATCAATTTGGGGAGATGATCAAACAAAATATACAAAAGATTAAAAATTAGTTAACTGGATCGAGATATCTATCTAAAGAACCTTTCTCAAGCAGCTTCATAGTTGGGCTTGTAATCAGGCCCATTTATTACCAAATGAAGTCCAAATCGGGAATATTCCAAAACTCTCTTGTTCAGTTGGCGGGTAATTCCCCATTCGACAAAAGCGACTAGTTACATTGCAGCCGTACGTTTCATTACTTTAATCAATGGTCATAAATGATCCAGAAGCTTCGGTCGTTTCGGGGTCTGCACTTAGCAACTTGTATATACAATTTTCACTTTTTTTTTCTTCAACTTTCCCTCAAGCAAACCCTCGATCTCAAAGCCAAACCTTGATTCGTAGCTTCCATGGCGAGAAATTCGAATTCCGATGACGCTTACTCTTCGGAGAAGGAAGAAGAGCAGGTTAAGGGCAACGAAGAAGAAGAAGACGAGGAGGAGCTCGAGGCTGTTGCTCGTTCTTCTGGCTCTGATGACGATGAAATAGCCACCATCAACGCATCTCCAGTCTCTGACGCAGAGGCCGCCCCTGTAGAAGATGACTACGAGGTAGCTGCAGCCCGATTTCGTTTCGATTTTCGAGTTCTCAGTGTTTTTGAACTTGGAATTCCATTGGATGTTACGGATTTGTCGTTCCTGTCTTCCTTCATTCGATTACTTTAGTTGAATGAGGCTTCGGGTTCTGTTTTTTTTGAGAATTTTTGCTGAGTGCAAGTTCATTGAATGTGTGCTCATTATGGTTATATGGTATATGCAGGACGAAGAAGATGAAGAAAAAGCTGAAATCAGCAAACGTGAGAAAGCCAGACTTAAAGAGATGCAGAAGTTGAAGAAGCAGAAGATCCAGGAAATGTTGGATTCACAAAATGCTTCCATAGATGCGGATATGGTGCGTTGTTTGAAGTAACTATTTCAGGTTTTGAGCTGCTTTTGCTTCTCGTAAGTTTAGGTATTGACAAATCTGAATCATTCCATGTGTTTAGAACAATAAGGGAAAAGGGAGACTCAAGTATCTTCTGCAGCAAACTGAGTTATTTTCGCACTTTGCTAAAGGTGATCCATCTTCTTCTCAGAAGAAGACTAAAGGAAGGTGTGTTGGATGCAATTGATCCCTTTAATATCGGTTAAAATATGATGAGCATAGCCCTGATTTGTTGGGTTTTATCTTTTTACCTTCAGGGGTCGTCATGCTTCCAAAATAACCGAAGAGGAGGAAGACGAAGAGTATCTAAAGGAAGAAGAGGATGGCTTAACTGGATCTGGAAACACACGGTTGCTCACACAGCCCTCCTGTAAGTACCTGTATTTTGCTCTTTAGTCTTGGTGTGTTGCATATTGATCGTCTGTCTGAGAGCCATAAGTACAATTTGATTGACATCTTCGTCCATTTCTGTGATGTTTCCTTAACAGATAACTATTGTTGCGACTTCACAGTTGTTAGTTAGTATATTTATAAGTTTTCTGGGAAAACGCTAGGATTCACCTATGTTTTCTCAATATATAGGTATTCAAGGAAAGTTAAGAGATTACCAGTTAGCTGGTTTAAACTGGCTTATCCGACTCTATGAGAATGGCATAAATGGAATTCTTGCTGATGAAATGGTAAACAACAACTTCCCCTAGGTCCAAGCAGATCTCTAATTTCTCTGATGATAGTCATTCACCAATTTTTTTTTCCTGTGGTATAGGGTCTGGGGAAGACGCTTCAAACGATTTCTTTGTTGGCATACCTTCACGAATACAGGGGAATCAATGGTCCTCACATGGTGGTTGCTCCAAAATCAACCCTTGGTAATTGGATGAATGAAATTCGCCGGTTTTGTCCTGTCTTACGAGCTGTGAAATTCCTTGGTAATCCTGAGGAGAGGGTAAGTCACGGGCTGTCTGCCATTTCAGAGTTTCATGGAAATGTTTACCCCAAGATTCTTAGATGCCTGCTGAATAATGCAGAGACATATTCGAGAAGACCTGCTAGTTGCTGGGAAATTTGATATCTGCGTTACAAGCTTTGAGATGGCCATCAAAGAGAAGACAGCACTGCGTCGCTTTAGCTGGCGTTATATTATTATCGACGAAGCGCATAGAATCAAGAACGAGAATTCACTCCTTTCAAAAACTATGAGAATTTTTAGCACCAATTATCGGCTTCTTATCACGGGGACCCCCCTTCAGGTGTTTGCTCTATCTTATTCTGGAATACTTGGACAGTGAAGTTTCTATTTGTATGTTGAAACAACCTTCTTTGTACGAGTCTGTTTGGACTCTCAGTTTTGTTTTCGATTCCTTGCACTTTTTAATACCTTCCTTATTATCTCTGTTTTCGATAATTTTGTATAGCTGGCTATACTCATGCTTCTTCATATATGCAGAATAATCTCCATGAACTGTGGGCTCTTCTCAATTTCCTGCTGCCTGAGATTTTTAGTTCAGCAGAGACTTTTGATGAATGGTTTCAAATTTCTGGTGAGAATGATCAGCAAGAAGTTGTTCAACAACTTCACAAGGTATGCATGTACTCATTACTTCTATTGAGTTTATTTCCCCTCGGTTGTTAGGCTAATCGCTTTCCTGTATCTTTTAAGGTTCTTCGACCATTTCTTCTTCGAAGGCTGAAGTCAGATGTTGAGAAAGGCTTACCACCGAAGAAGGAGACAATACTTAAAGTTGGCATGTCTCAGATGCAAAAACAATACTACAAGGCTTTATTGCAAAAGGATCTCGAAGCGGTTAATGCTGGTGGAGAACGCAAACGTTTGCTAAACATTGCAATGCAACTGCGTAAATGCTGCAATCACCCTTATCTCTTCCAGGGTGCAGAGCCTGGTCCCCCTTATACCACAGGAGATCACCTTATAACAAATGCTGGTAAGACTTGTATTCAAACTAAACTCTTCAGAATTACATGGAAATGTATTTGTGAAGCATATTTATATTGTTATTTGTAGGTAAGATGGTTCTCTTGGATAAATTGCTTCCTAAGTTGAAGGAACGTGATTCAAGGGTTCTGATATTTTCTCAGGTAAATGTTGTTGCAAAACAGCTGGAGATAATGGTTTCCTACAGTTCATCTTCTTTGTTTCCTTTATCTATTTGAAGTCTGAGCGTTGTTCTTTTCTTTGCTCTTATTATGTTAGATGACAAGACTTTTGGATATTCTTGAGGATTATTTAATGTATCGCGGTTATCTATATTGCCGTATTGATGGAAATACTGGTGGTGATGAACGAGATGCCTCCATAGAAGCCTACAACAAACCAGGAAGTGAGAAATTTGTTTTCTTGTTATCTACTAGAGCCGGAGGGCTTGGTATCAATCTTGCTACTGCAGATGTTGTGATCCTTTATGATAGTGACTGGTAAGTCTCTTATCATGTCATTGTAGTTTATGAGTATTCTCTTCACTTTTGACGAGTCTGGCAAATTCTTGTAGGAATCCACAAGTCGACTTGCAAGCTCAGGATCGTGCCCATAGGATTGGTCAAAAGAAAGAAGTTCAAGTGTTTCGATTCTGCACTGAGGTTGGTCTTCTCCCCGTGTATCTTAAGTAGGAACAACGTCAAGAGTTTTCAAATTAATTATGTGTTGGTTGTTTACAGTCTGCTATTGAGGAGAAAGTGATTGAGAGAGCTTACAAGAAGTTGGCGCTTGATGCTCTGGTAATTCAACAAGGGAGATTGGCAGAGCAGAAAAGTAAGTTTCTTATACCAAGATTGTTAAATGCACGGGTTCATCTCTGACAGAAAGATCTTTTATCCTTGCCATGCAGCTGTCAATAAGGATGAGTTGCTTCAAATGGTGAGATATGGTGCTGAGATGGTCTTCAGTTCTAAAGACAGCTCAATCACAGACGAGGATATTGATAGAATCATTGCGAAAGGAGAGGAGGCAACAGCTGAACTTGATGCTAAGATGAAGAAATTCACAGAAGATGCAATACAGTTTAAGATGGATGACAGTAAGGATGTCATGGACCAATTTTCCCCCTTACATTGTTTGAATAGTGTAACTTTTGCATAATCTATTTTCGGATTTGTTGTAGGTGCTGATTTCTATGATTTTGATGATGACAATAAGGTAATTCTTGTTTATTTCTTTGCATGGTTTAAGCTTTCATGTTATACCCTAGTTATGATCCATTACTGAATCGAATTAGTGATATTTTTCTAATTATATTTTTTAGGATGAGAACAAGCTTGATTTTAAAAAGATTGTGAGCGACAACTGGAATGACCCACCAAAGCGTGAGAGAAAGCGCAAGTAAATGTTATTTCTGCTTTGTACATCGTGCAGTTATTTTACCTGTCTTCATAAGCTTTATATAACAGAAAATCCCCTTTTTTCTTGATCTACCCTATTTTCAGCTACTCTGAATCTGAATATTTTAAGCAAACACTGCGGCAAGGTGCTCCAGCTAAACCTAAAGAGCCTAGAATTCCACGCATGCCACAGTTGTGAGTACCTCAACCATCTCTATTCTGCACTGGTGAACTGCATTTTTCCTCGATTGGATTTTAACCCTAAAAATTTCGTTCCTTGTCTATCTGCAGGCACGATTTTCAGTTCTTTAACATACAGAGATTGACTGAGTTGTATGAAAAGGAAGTGCGCTATCTTATGGTAAGGTTTTCAATTGAGAAGAATATTTGTGATCTAGTTATGAAACACTTGTGACTGCTTTGTTGTGCTTTAAGAACGAGTTTTTTTAGCTAATAAAAGTAACTTGCTTCACTTTTCAGCAAACACATCAGAAAAATCAGTTGAAAGACACAATTGATGTTGAAGAACCAGAAGGTCAAGCTCAATTTCTTAGCATGTGCCCACTTTTGTTAACATGTTTATCAGCGAACCTATTACTGATTGAGAAATGTTTTGTTAGAAGGTGGAGATCCCTTAACTGCTGAAGAAGTTGAAGAAAAGGAGCGATTATTGGAGGAGGCAAGTAAAAACGTCTTATGTTAAAGTTGTCTTCGATATATGATTGGTTGGACTTTATTTAATTGTTTGTAATTGTAAATCTCCAGGGTTTCTCAACATGGAGCAGAAGAGACTTCAACACTTTCCTTAGGGCGTGTGAGAAGTATGGCCGTAATGACATAAAAAGCATTGCCTCTGAGATGGAAGGGAAAACGGAGGAAGAAGTTGAAAGATACGCCAAAGTATTCAAAGAGCGATACAAGGAGCTGAATGGTATGTAAAACACCTTTAGATGCTAAGTAATTCTTAATCTTACCTCAAAAATGAGCTTATGGCCCTCTCCTCAAAAATTGTAGACTATGATAGAATCATTAAGAACATTGAGAGAGGAGAGGCAAGAATCTCTAGGAAAGATGAAATCATGAAAGCCATAGGGAAGAAACTGAATCGCTACAGAAACCCTTGGCTGGAACTGAAGATTCAATATGGTCAGAACAAAGGGAAGCTGTACAATGAAGAATGCGACCGATTCATGGTCTGTCTTTTTATCATTTCCCTTTCACGGTTTTTGATATTTTTTAACTATTCTATTATGAAGTTTGATTGTTGGGGAACTTTGTGGTTAAAACAGATCTGCATGATCCACAAACTTGGGTATGGGAACTGGGATGAGCTAAAGGCAGCATTCAGGACATCACCTTTGTTTAGGTTTGACTGGTTTGTGAAATCCCGCACAAGTCAGGAACTTGCAAGAAGATGCGACACTCTGATTCGACTGATTGAGAAAGAGAATCAAGAGTTTGATGAGAGAGAGAGGCAAGCTCGTAAAGAGAAGAAGCTCGCAAAGGTAAGAATTGCAGTACTTATATTATGAAATTGGAGTCTTTTGATTTGATTCAGTTGGATGATTAATGCTTTTCTGGTTTTTTAAATCTTTGAAGAGTGCAACACCGTCAAAGCGAACGTTAGGAAGGCAAAGTGAGAGTCCTTCATCGATGAAGAAGCGAAAGCACCTCTCAATGAGATAGATGATTGTGTGTTTACGGATTTTCTAGAATATAAGTTTGTTTAATATAGTTAAGCTAATTTTTAAAACATAGCATATGAATCTGGTTTGGTGAATGTTGTCCTGATTATACTTGGATTTAATGAAATTACTTTGTCTTACTATACTTATCTAGTAATGATCGAATCTATTGTCACGGATATCAAATCTCAAGAACAAGGAAGAGAAAACGTTAACACTAGATTCGTTTCTGAATCTTGTTTAGGTGCTCCAGATTCAAGAAAACTCTGAAGGACGAATAAAAACAGGGGATTTTTCAGGAATCGAATGTCGCTTGAATAAGGCCATTTATTAGTAATCGTTTCCAAGGAAAAAAAACAAGAGAGAGATGGCCGTATGAGAGAATGTATTATATATGGACAAATGGTAAATGACAGAAGCGTTGGTCTCTCTGCTTCCATCAAATCTCAGACCCCAAAAATAATCTTCTTTTCTTAATGTTGCTAAGTTCATGAAGAATTGAGGATATTTTCCTCTCTTTTTTTAACTTGAAGTCTTAGCTTCTATGCTTCCACTGGCACTGGCTGAGTCACCACTCGTCTCAGCTGGCTCTAAACCACTGACTATATTAGAAGAAACTGCACCAGGCACAGCCTCCGTGGTGGGCTCATTGCTTGAGCTTATCGGAGCTAATGAGCCGCTGAGTGAGGATGATCCGATTGGATATGGAGCTACGGGCATATCGGTTAGTGAAGATGCAGATGGGCTGTAGCTAAGCGAAGAACTCATTGAGTGGTCAAACTTACATGCCGGTCCAAACTTGCAGATCCCATGTTGCGCATAGTGAGTACATTGCGCTACACCCTGTCAAATATATCAAAATGTTATTATATCGGATCGAGTTTGTATCCATAGGATAAAGAAAAAGACTTACTGGACGAAGTGGAAGGCCAATGGAGCTGAGGAGAACACCGGTTTTAGGTGGAACTGCATCTACAGGATGATGGTATCGGCAAGAGGATCCGAATTTACAGTCACCGGTTGTCATGAAGTATTGACACTCTGGTTGATCAGGTCGCTGGGGAAATTCTTTTGAGGTATTTGAAGAAGGCCCTGATTGATATGTTCCTGTATATGCAGTCGCTGAAGGAGATAACGGCGTGATTCCATAAACAGAGCTCAATCCTATAGACGGTTGAGTTCCAGGCGAAAGAATTGCACTTAAAGAAGCCTGAAAAAAATGATAGATTCTTATAGCAAATAGAGTAACAATGAAGAAACCTAAAAAAAGCAGAGTAAGCTAAAGGCTTCAAATATAGATTACCTGGTAAGGATTCCAACCAGAGTAAGGAACCATTCCCGGAGGCAGAACCATTTGAGGACCGTAAGGGCTTTGAAGATATGAACCAGGTAAAAGAGAAGGCCTTGTCAAAACTAATCCATATTGTTGAGCCGGAGGAACGGATTGAGACTGAAGTGTTGGATAAACAGTCTGCAGCTGCTGCTGCGGCTGAGGTTGTGGCTGCTGCTGGTGTTGAGGTGGGCCCTGTACAGCGAGTGGCAAGGGATGGTTGAATCTACAGGTCAAACCAAATTTACACTGACCGGTTCTCATGTAATAAGAGCACTCTTTCTCTCCCTGTGATCAAATTTAAAAGAGAGCTTTAAGAGATCAATGCAATACAATGTGGAAGCATCAATAAACCATTTGAGAGACGGAAACACAAACCGGGCGTAATGGATATCCCAAATAACTTAGTGAGACAGGCGTAACGGAACCACCTCCTTGCCTAGGATGATGATACTTGCAAGATGCACCGAATTTACATGTTCCCGTTCGCATAAAATGCTGACAACCAACCAAAAAAAAAAAAAACAGAACAATCTAAAATTCACAGATTTATCTTAAACAAAAGCAGACAAACACAAAGTGCATTGCACAAAACCGGAACATAGTTTGATAGTTTCATGATTCAAAATTACAAAACCTGACAAACAGGACGTCCCATTCTCTCCGGTAAAGCTCCAGCTTCTCCTCTCACAGCTCCCATTACCTAAACATCAAATCAGAGCTTACAAACAAAATCACTAAATTTTCTTTGGTTTAAATTCAACAATGCCCAATAACTAAATCACTGATTCAACGATCTGATCATCAGTGATCTGAAACCGAGGAATTCAAATTTGTGAATAAGGAGAATCTAAAAATTGGGAATTTTTACCGCTCCACGATCTCGTGGGTGATTAAACCGACATCTTGACCCGTACCCGCAAACGCCAGTTCGCAAGTAATAAATACAATCAGGCTCGTCGGGTCGCTCCGGGAACGATTCTCCTCCTCCTCCACCTCCGCCGCTCAACCCTAACCGCCACATCGAAGCTACAAAAGACACATTTGAAACAAAATCCTTAAATCTCTCAACTCTAATCGAAGATTAAGGCCAATAAATCAGAGCATTTAACAAGACATAATGCGGGAAATCATTAACCTTCAACGCCGGTTTCGCCTCCATGAGAGGTCCATTCAAGAGATGGATCCGATCGCGACCCTTCTTCACCGGCGCGACCGTACCGCTCCATTTATACCCTAACCTCTACAAATCCCTCGAAACAACTTAAAGAAGAACTCTTTTTGCTTTTGTCGGAATGTCGAGCTCCGATCAAAGAAGAGTGTGGTGAAATCTAAGTAGAAAAAACAAAAAAAAACGTAGATCGTGGTTTCGCTTCCACACCACTCTCAGTCGCTTGATCTCTGGTTTCAAAGCTGAAACTTTTTTGAACTAAATTTTTTTTTTTTTTAAATATAATTTTCGGCTTCGATTTTATTTTATTTTCTTTTTGGAAGTGATGGGAAGTTTTGATCTTTCTTTATGCGTGCTCGCCTTTTTCGTGGGTGTTTTGCCGGTGGTGGTTAATATACGCGCCAAACATAGAATTAGTGACTTCTCTTTATTTTATTTTATTTGTTTCTTCTACTCTTTTTTTTCCCCTTTTTAACATTTACGAAAATATCAAAAAATATATAAATAATAAAAATAAAACAAAAAACGAAACTTTACGTAGATATTGTTGTCAAATTCTTTTTAGACGAATGAGTAAGTTAATAATGAACTCAAGTAAATTTTACTTAGGAAAGCTAATTCCAATCACTAGGCTGCCATATTGGGTGGTACTTTAAATCATTTAGTCTATAAATCTCCACCTATGTTTATTTGTACATTCATGTATAGAAAAGTGACATTGAGTATTAGATTGTCTTTGACAACAAAAAGTAAAATAAAGAGTATTAGATTGTTAGATTTTAGTATAGATGTATGTGCCACAATTATGGTCAATCAAATCAATAATTCTAAACCACTATAATTTGGTAATTATCGGTCCAATCAATAATTTCTTTATAATTGGTGAACCAAATCAGTCTTTCGGTCCATCGTCCATGCACTCCATTCGATCGTAATTGAACCAATAGATTCCTCTATCATTTCAGGCGGTAAATCTCTACCGAAAACACAGCTATCGCTTACCACATTTTTGAATATTATGTATTATGATTAATTAACTAGGTTACATCCACAACTCTTGCAATAAAAACTGAATAATATATATCGAGATACCAATACATTATACATATCTTAGTACCAGTCGAATATATACGTGTGGTGATATATTAAAGTAATGTCAAGGTATATAAAAAAATGTTTACAATTTTGATTTTAATCATTTTTTGGTTCTCTTCTTGGCTCAAAAAAGTTTGCAGATTTTTGGTCTTCTTTTATGTTTAGAAAGCATTGAAATTAGTTTTACTTCGTAATATCGCACAAAAGGAAGAAGCAGTGAAACCTCCTGCCATGAGAAAACCCAGCAGTGATTGACTACCTAATTAAGGGCTCTGGGGAAAGAGATTTATGTATCTCTTTCTTTTTTTTTAAAGATAAATAGAGATTATTTCTTCGAACTTTTATTTTAATCACACGTCCATGGAGAAATTGGATTTATGGGTGAAAGACAAGGCTGCCACTACAAAAAAAAGAAAAACTGATTTTTAAAAAGCAATGAATCTACTTGTTTTTAATTGTTCAAGAAAACAAAACATAATGTCCATCAGCCCATGGCATGGTCAATATAGTAGTATTGACTAGTATTATTTGTTTCTATCCACCAAACTCCATTTACCTATAAACTTACACATATATACTAATTAGTGATTACTAAGATGTAATTGTTTCGAGAACGACGGATAACAAGCCAATGATTTTGACTGACATATAAACTATAAAACACAGCTAAAAGAGGGAATGGCCAATCGAAAATCTCTTCTTACACATGTTATTGGTCACCCGTCAGTATTATAAACTTTTCATTTTTTGGTTAAGAATTTTCCATGGTATTTACAAACCAATGCCATAAAATAATAGCATCATATGCAATAAATTTTTCAAAAACGAGTACAGTACAGATACCATAAGTTTTTAACGCCTTAACGCTTAAAAAAAAAAACATTGTACAGTCAAGAGCTTAAAATATAAAATTAATATAGAGTAAACATGTTAAGAAGATTGATGTAGGAAAACTTGTGATACTATTTTGATAAAAAGATTCAGATACTAGTGGTCGTATAGCTATAGATATTTCTTTCGTTTTCCGTGAACTCTGAAGTAAGATATTATTTTTCTTTAACAAAAAAGCAAGATATTATTTTCCAAAAAAACAAAAAAAATCCGTATTCCCATTTTCTATTAATTTGAATGTATTGTAGCGTCTGACGTTCAGTTGCTTAGAAAGACCCGTGAATAAATGGATTAGAAGATTATATGCGAGCAATAATCACTTAAAGAAGTCAAATTGGTTTGGTCGTGACATTACCAATTCAATGGCAGCACAGAGTATTAAGCTAATGACCAACGGTCGAGATCTACTTCAAAGTCACTATCCAATGAACTGCTGATCAAACGAACCCGAGGGCTCATTGAGTGTAGTAGGTAAAGAAGCCCATTCTCTTCATAAAAGATTAAAAATTAATAGGAGTCTTTGTTCTACTCAACGAAAGTTATTTCGGATAATAAAATACCAAATAGAATTATGTATACGACGCACGTAGTATAGTATTTTGCACACATATGAAATACGAATAATCAAAAACTAAATGGAAATTTAATAATTTGCATATTAAAAGTCGTTGTGCTTGATTCCATGTCACCTCATCGCAAGAAATAAAAGCTTTTTGGTTTGTAAAGTCGAAAAGTGAAAATTAGTCAGCCGAATGAGCATTAAAAGCAATTTGCAGAGGGAGTTAAGAGTAATAATAAGTTAATAAAGTTGTGTAATCAAAAAATATAAAAATAAAAAGATGAAGAAGGTTTGACTTGGACAGGAATGAGCCACATGTGACCAGCTTTTGGAGATTGTGTTATTCCCTAAAGGATCTTTTGGACCATAACATCCCTCCTTTCTTCATCTACCAAATGTCGGCGAGATGAATAATTTATTTCTTTATTTTTAATATACTGTTAAATTACTACTATTAATTATATAATATTTGGCGGAGTAAGGCAATCGTTGTCTTATTTGTTGCATGGCGTTTTGCTTATATAAATTCTCAGGAGTATTTTTTCTTTTTCTTTTTCAATGTTACACTAGTACGTCATAAGTACTTGAGATTTTAGTACTAATAAAATTTGATCGTGACAAAATTTAAAACGCACTTTGTGAAGTGTTTGAATAGTGCAACTTCAAAATTCATTTAAAGACAAGAATATAAATTCCACAAGACATCTACGAAAATATAAATCTAGTATAATTTTTTAAAAATTCCTAATTCAGTTTATTGGGTCGCATTTTGTTGCTTGAAATTGGCAAAAGGTAAACGAATAAATAATAGGAGTTTTGTTTCACACAATGTTCTCTTTTATCAACAGACATCAAGATATTGCATTGGTTCTAACTTCTAACAACACAAACAACTCCAGTAACCGAACCATAACGGTAAACAAGAGGAGCTGATTCTTTAAACCGGACTAATACGAAAGATTTGATTGATACGAAGATCTTTAGATAATGGGTTTCGGTTCTCTGGCAAAGACCAATTAAACCATCATAAACCAATTCATAGACTAGACAACTACTTCTTGTGTCTTTTTACAATGACATCTTCATCAGCAGATTCTGTGTCTTCCAAAAGCTTTTGCCGACAGGAATACACAGAAACATTGACTCATAAAGATTAGTAGAATCATTATGTGGGGGAAACAACAAAAAAGAAAGTAGAAAGATGGAGATATAAAGGTGTGTGTATAGAAGAGATACAACCTTTATTCTCTTTGTTTTCTTTTTTTCATACTGTGAAGCTTAACAGTTTTTTTTTGTAGCCCATCTTCACCAGAGGATACCTTGGAAAGATGAAAAGAAGAAGGTCCATGGTACAAGTCAACAACACATATATTCTAAAATGTTATTCCCTTATCCAGACAGAACCAAAGAGGATAGATACCTCAACATCTTCGAATTGAGGCTTCGACTTGTTCAATTCCAAGTCCCACCTGAAAACATCAGTAGATTTACTACCTCAAGATTATGCTTTTATTCCTTCTTATCTGAAACATAAGGAAATTTCATCATCAAACCAAAGTATATATGCTCTAATAACATAGACAACATGAATATACGAAAAAAGTTTTTTATATATTACCGGGACAACATGAAGGGCAAATGTCTCTGGGAAATTCCAAGCAACCAAACCCCAAATCCTATCAAACTACTCTTGATCAGAAAATAGCATAACAAGTCGCAAGAAATGTGTCTCGAGCGTTTTTTTACGACCAATTCGAGAAGATTGTGATCAACGGAAGATGGAGTGGTATTTAATGATAACAAGTGACACAAGAATAATAAATTAAATTTTGTTTCTATTAAAAGAGGCCCATTCTGGCCCAAATATATTACCGAGACAAATAAGTTCGTTCTTTGGTATTGCCAAAAAGAAAAAAAAAAAGCATTTTGAAAAAGTCACAAAACGGTTGATGATTGATGTATCTTATATGCCACACGGCCCAAACTAGTCATCCATAAACCAGCACCTCTCCATAAGCTGTGACTAATGTATTTTTCATCCTGTTATTTTCATATTTAGATGGAATGTATTTTTTTTTTAACAGCTTCTTTCATTAATGATGTGAAATGTGATCCTCATGGAGGATTTGTACAATACATGGAGGAACATAGTAATGAAATACAAAATCTTGATTGTTAAGCATTGGTATTTTAGCTAAGCAATCTGCTGCTTGATTATTTTTCCTGGGACTCCATTGATATTCAACTGATTCAAACTTGTCTTGCCATTTCTTTATATCTCTTATCCAATTGTGGAGGTTGAAATTCTTTGAAGTTCCATTGACGAGAGAATACACCATCTTGTTATATCACCTTCAAATATTACCTTCTTATATCCACGAATCTAGGCGTGTTGCATTGATGTTAGTAGACTTTGAAGTGATCTTTAACAAACAAACAAAAAACGTTTTAAGTGATAATCTATTAATTTTAAATATTAAGTTCTGACAAATGTGGAAAAGTCTTCTACTGCTAAAAAACGAGAGAGGTTATGGGGAATATCTCTTGTGTTATTGCTTATGTTTATGAATATATATATAATGAGGTTACATCGATCCTTTATATATAGGATTCATACATCACGTATTCCTAATGAGAAAAAGAAAAGTACAACCGCCTAAGTCTTTAAGTCGGCTAAGTGATGGGCCGGGCCGAACTTCATGGACCAGAACTAGATATGACAATTCACTTAGATTCATAACACTCCCCCTTGAATGTCATATCGGTAATAGGGCTCGTAACACGCTTTGGATGTTGCCTCATTAAAACCTTTCTCGGAAAACCCATTCGGACAAAACCGAGATAAGAAAAAAGAGTACAACACGTGAAACTCCCCCTGTTCTGAACCTCACTGAATGTCCTTTAATCTGTGCATTCCAATCTGATGTATAAGCTTCTTAAGTGTTGATGTTGGAAGCGCCTTGGTGAATAGGTCCGCTGAATTATCACTAGATCGTACTTGGTGTACTTGAACTTCTCCGGTCTTTTGCAAATCGTGTGTGAAGAAGAACTTTGGCAAAATGTGCCGTCGTCTATCACCTTTAATGTATCCATCCTAGTGTGCTATGCTGCATTGTCCTCATATAGAACCGTTGGCTCTTGCTTTCTTCGGTCATCCCACAATCAACTTCAGTATGTTGTGTCATTAGTCTCAACCAAACACACTCCCGGCTTGCCTCATGTATTGCTAATATCTCGGCATGGTTGGATGATGTAGCCGCAATGGTTTGCTTCATTGATCGCCAAGATATGGCCGTACCACCATGCGTAAAAACATAGCCGGTTTGAGACCTTGCATTGTGTGGATCTGAGAGATAACCTGCATCCGCAAATCCAATCAAACTATCTTTGCATTGGTTAGTATAAAATAAACCCAAGTCCTTCGTTCCTTGTAGGTAACGCAAAATGTGCTTAATCCCGTTCCAATGTCTTAGTGTTGGACATGAGCTAAACCTAGACAATAGGTTTATGGCAAAACATATATCCGACCTAGTGTGGCTTGCCAAATACATCAAAGCTCCAATAGCACTAAGATAAGGCACTTCGGATCTAAGGGCTTCCTCATTTTCTCTCTTTGGACCGAATGGATCTTTATCCAAATCAAGCGATCTCACAACCATGAGGCTAGACAATGGGTGAGATTGATCCATGTTAAATCTCTTGAGTACTTTCTCGGTATAAGTCATTTGATGCACAAGGATTCCATTGTTCACGTACTCAAGTTGTAACCCCAAACAAAACTTTGTTTTTCCTAAATCCTTCATTTCAAATTCCTTCTTAAGGTATTCAACCGTTTGGGTTATTTCTTTAGAGGTCCCCATAATATTCAGGTCGTCCACATACACAACAATTATCACGAACCCCTTATCAAATTTCTTTATGAAAATACATGGACTAATGGGGTCGTTTTTATAGCCTTCTTTTACTAGGTACTCGCTTAATCTATTGTACCACATCTGACCCGATTGTTTCAATCCATATAGGGCTTTATTTAACTTTATACAATGTTCTTCCCGGGAACTTTTCTTATCTTTGAGCTCAATACCCTCGGGGACTCTCATATAAATCTCATTATCCAGTGGACCATATAGGTATGCGGTCACTACGTCCATGAGCCGCAAATCCAAATTCTCTTTTATAGCCAAACTTATTAAGAACCTAAAAGTTGTAGCATCCACCACAGGGGAGTATGTTTCCTCATAATCTATCCCCGGTCTTTGTGAGAACCCTTGTGAAACAAGTCGTGCCTTGTATCTCACGATTTCACCATTCTCATTTCTCTTTTTCACAAAGACCCATTTGTGTCCAACTGGTTTAACATCATTGGGTGTCCGTATTATCTTTCCAAAGACATCCCTTTTCCTTAATGAATTCAACTCCACGTTTATAGCTTCTTTCCACTTATTCCAATCTTTACTTTGAGTACACTTTCAGATATTGACGTGGGTTCTAGATCCTCATTAATATCCATAATCTCAAGTGCTACATTGCATGCAAATATATCATTGATATCTACGCTCTTTCTATTCCACTTTATCCCAGACATAACATAATTCATTGAGATCTCATTATTATCATGAACTTCCGGACCATGAAGCTCGGCGTCCCGAGCATCATTGATTGGTACCATCGGTTCAATTATGTCTGTGGTTCCATTAACCTCGGTTTCTCTATCCACGGGTTTAGCAGCTTTTCTTACTTTCCGAGGGTTCTTATCCTTGGAACCTATTGGCCGGCCACGTTTTAGGCGTATTTTAGAATGTGTAGCATCTTGATTGTGTCCCTCTTGAACATCAATTCTAATAGTTGCGGTCACGGCTAGGATATATCACTTAGTCACTCTATTCGGTCAAAGGAATCTGGCAATTGGTTAGCTAGCTTTTGCAAATGTATAATCTTTTGGACTTCTAATTCACACTCTTGAGTCCGAGGATCTTGCCATTTTAAGGACGTATGATTCCATGTTATTTCCTTGACCAGCTTATCTTTTTTTCCTCCTAATGTTGGATAGACGGATTCATCAAAATGACAATCCGCAAACCTGGCCTTAAACATATCACCCGTGGTTGGCTCAAGGTATTTAATGATAGTAGGAGAGTCATATCCAACATATATCCCCATCCTCTTTTGAGGTCCCATCTTTGTTCTTTGTGGTGGAGCTATTGGTACATAAACGGTACATCCAAATGTTTTAAGATGGGACACGTTTGGCTCTTGACCCGTAATCAATTGGGATGGGGAATACTTATGTTCACTAGATGGCCTGATGCGAATTAACTCGGCTGCATGTAAAACCGCATGTCCCCAAGCTGAGACCGAGAGTCTTGATCTCATAAGCAATGATCTAGCAATCAATTGTATGCGTTTAATAAATGACTCGGCTAAACCGTTTTGTGTATGTACATGTGCTACGGAGTACTCAACACTTACCCCCATGGATATACAATAGTCATTAAATGCTTGGGACGTAAACTCACCAACATTATCAAGCCTTATGGTTTTCAAAGGAATGTCCGGAAAGTGTGCTCTTAACCGGATTAATTGAGCAAGTAATCTTGCAAATGCCAAATTTCTAGTTGATAGAAGGCATACATGGGACCATCTCGTGGATGCATCAATAAGAACCATGAAATATCTAAATGTCCCACAAGGTGGGTATATTGGTCCGCAAATGTCCCCTTGGATCCTTTCCAAGAAACCTATATTTTCCTTTGTTATCTTAACCGGTGATAGCCTAGTTATGAGTTTCCCTAGTGAACATGCTTCACACGTGAGATTCTTTGGGATAACTCTTAATGTGTGCCCTTTAGTATTTGCCATTATCTTTCGCATCATGTTAGAACCGGGGTAGCCTAGCCGGTTATGCCAAAAAATGAAGTTCTCGGTAATCTCTTTATTTACTGTGGTATTTGCTTCTATCATGTTGATCTTAGCACAATATAGACCAGTATCAATGGCGGGTATGGTTTCTAGGACTTTCTTATGTCCTTGGGCAATTTTATATATTTGAAGGAACTCTTCATTTCCTTGGCCCATAGTTTCAATGTGAAGACCATTCATACGAATGTCTCTAAAGCTTAACAAGTTTCTTTTAGAGTCGGGTGAGTATAACGCATTAGCAATGTCTAAGTGCGTGCCCTTAGGTAATAAAATATGGGCTTGTCCGTGGCCTTTAATCAAATTTGCTATACCCGCAATAGTGGTCACATTTGCACTCTTAAGCACAAGATCAATGAAATATCTTTTATCTTTTAAAATCGTGTGGCTTGATCCACTATCCACTACGAATGCATCCATATCATCATTCATCCTTTAAAGAAGATATCACCCGTTTTATTCATTTAAGTTCATAACTCAATAACAAAGTAAAATCCAAAACATAAAAGCAAGCAAATAAAACACAAAGCAAATATGAAAATCAAATGTCGAATCAACATGTTTCCTTTAGAATATCGGAAGTCTCATATTCCATTAAATCATCTTTTTCATAGTCAAAATCCCCTTCATCATTATGTTCCATCATGTGAGTTTCCGGGTTCTTCCCTTTAAGGCTTTCTTGGTAGAGGTCAGTGAGGTGCTTGGGAGTACGACAAGTTTTAGCCCAATGATTGTCCATTCCACATTTATGGCACACTCCTTTGCCGGTCAAGTTTTGTGGTTGTGAAGAATTACCACGGTTATACTCATTGCGGAAACCGCGACCTCGACCCCTTCCGCGGTTAGAATTGTTTTGAAATCCGCGGCCTCGGCCATAAGGATGAAAATTTCCTCGGTCATGTCCTTGCCATCTACCACCACGTCCTCGGCCATAATTATTAAAATTCTTTTGGACGTGGTTAACCTCTTTTTCATTTGTTTCATTTGTGGCCGTATGCGCTTCGGGAAGCGGGGCTGATCCGGGAGGTCTTGTCTCACTATTCCTCATAAGGAGAGTATTATTTTGCTCGGCAAGCAACAAGCAAGAGATCAATTTTGAATATGTCTCAAATCCCCTCTCACGGTATTGTTGTTGTAACATTACATTATTAGTATGAAATGTGGAGAAGGTCTTTTCCAACATATCATGGTCGGTTACCTTCTCATCACACAATTTCAATTGTGAGACTATCTTAAACATTGCCGAGTTATATTCTTCCACAGACTTAAAGTCTTGGAATCTCAAATTTCTCCAATCAAAATTGGCCTTTGGTAATAGCACTGTTCTATGGTGATCATATCTTATTTTCAATTCATTCCAAAGGTCCATGGGATTTTCAATAGTGAGGTATTGGTCCTTAAGACCCTCCGCAAGATGGTGGCGAATGATGGATATTGTTTTGTATCTATTTCTTTCATTCTCATCATTCCCTTTAACTATGCATTCACCGAGTCCTTTAGACTTTAGGTTTATCTTTGTATCCAATGCCCATTGAAGATAATTGTCTCCGGAGAGATTCAGGGCAGTATAGTCCAAGTTGTTGATTTTCGACATCTGAGATCATGCATATCATTATCACAAAATTCTTAACGTATTATCATAAATTATCATGCATGCAGATTTATTTAATGATGTAAAATCAACTTATGCGATAATAACCTAACCGGCAACCTAGTAAATTATATGTTCGAGATAATCATCATGCGAGTTCTAGTTATCTATATGCTGATCAGATTTTAATTTGTGACAATTTAAAGTAAATTTCACGAAAATAGGGTTTATATGTCCATGCGCAAATTCCATTAGGGTTTCATAATTCATTAATAAATTAATCTCATCGTGTAATTCATAAAACAAAATCAATCACATGCATGAGTAAATATCACGAATATATGTTTTAGGGTTTATGTATTATGTGCAATTTACGGATTAGGGTTTTAATAATTCTTTTAGTAAAATTCATCTTAACCTTGGTGTAATTATCAAGCAAATCAAACAATTAATCAAACATGAATGTCCGTGTTTTGCGACACTCCATCAAACATGCAATCTCGAATCAAATTTTAAATTTCATATAACCATCGGAACATATGTCCGGAAAAACACCGAGACATATGATCATGTTTTTAGGGTTTATGGATTCCTAGTTTAACTAGGTTTACCGATTTAAGGTTTTAGGGTTTTCAGATTTAGGGTTACCTTAACTTTTGTGATTGTTCTTTTAGTTCGCCGTAACCGTTGATAGGCTGTATGAACTATCGTCGAACAGCTACTTGTTGTCGCGGCGAGGATCGAGAATCGAGTATCGAGAATCCAGTCGGCGAGCTTCGAGAATCTTCGGCGAGTTTTGGCTGGTTCGTGATCGACGCGACTGAGATTAGGGTTTTGTTGTCGGAGGTTTTAGCTTAGGGTTTTTAGAGAATCGTGCTGATAACGTGTTAAGAAACGAGAGAGGTTATGGGGAATATCTCTTGTGTTATTGCTTATGTTTATGAATATATATATAATGAGGTTACATCGATCCTTTATATATAGGATTCATACATCACGTATTCTTAATGAGAAAAGGAAAAGTACAACCGCCTAAGTCTTTAAGTTGGCTAAGTGATGGGCCGGGCCGAACTTCATGGAACAGAACTGGATATGACAATTCACTTAGATTCATAACAAGTCTTGGGATATAAGACGTTCACAATGATTAAAATTGCAATAGAAATACTATAATCGTGGTTTAATCCATAAAACAAATCTCCTTAAACCATTAAACCACCAGAGATAACGACCGTATATTTGGTTGTCTAAAATTCTGTTTAGAAATACCGTGTTTGTTATCCTTTCATAATCTCCTCCTTATAATAGCGGATAAAAATACAATAGTCTAACTAACACTGGAAGTGCAATTATTTGTTTCTGGTTCAGTTATTTTGTATCAAACAGATTATGTTTGTAGCCGACAACGATAATTAGAGAGAAAAAAATCAAAAATGTAGCAGTTAATTAAGAATATCCGTCGTGATGCCAAAAAAATATCCGTCGACAATTTTTTTTGGGAATATCCGAATCTATTAACTGAAAGAAAAGAACACAGAAGAAATCCAAAAAGTAAAGGAGGAGCTTTGATCCAATAGGTTTGGACAATGTATGGCATCGTAACATCCCCAACTCAAACGTGTTTTGTTCAATGGTTTCAGTTTGGGTTTCGTGTGAATGATGATCACTGTCTTATTATTATTGCCATTTGGGTTACATGATTTACAAAGTCAAATGTTTTTTTTTATCTTTTCTGTACAAGGTCAGCTAACAACAATAACAACAACAATAGCTGACATTATTCACAAACATAAGAACAAACAAATGGATTATTTCGAATCGATATATATTATTAATCGACGAATCTTTTGTTAGCCGAATGTTTTCTCGGTGCTGTAACACATGTACAAGAAGCCATCTTCTTCCTTGGAAGAATTGTACAAAGAGTCCATACGACTAGCTGCACATAGTCAAGATAAAAAGCATATGATTGTTAATGGAGGTTTAATTCCAAGGAAACATAAAACTTGGAAAGTCAAT
>CM051370.1:4194916-4219916 GCA_028015245.1 Cardamine occulta | reverse complement strand
GATTCATACCGGTTTGAGGAAGTGTGTTCTGTACAAAAACAAACAGAGCTTTGGATGGATCTTACTGTAACCTCTTGCTTAGCATGTGGATGAAATGTCCAACGGTCATGTCTCGTGGGACCAAGTATCTACGAGAAACCAATACCGATACAGAATGAATATGAACACCTAAATTGATGTGACAAAAAAAAAAAAAAAAAAACTTTACTTGTTCTTCTCCATGTCTGGGAGGTCTGCGTTTGAATATTTCACAATGATCACCTATGATGATGAATGGATAGTTAAACACCGTCAAACAAAATGCGATTTATAACATCACCCGCATTATGCTAGAATTTGATGAAAAACCCCATGGAGTATTGTTGAGAAACAAAAGGCTCACTCAGCTCAATCGTTAGATAATTACTTATAGATAATCACAATAAGGTGTTATCATTTTTGTAAAGCTTTTATCAATAGATAACCACAAATAATCACGTTATTGAGTTGACCCCAAAAAAAAAAAATCACGTTAATGATTGTAATTTTTTCTTCTTCCTCCTAATGTTTAAGATTTAACGCGCCAGATCGCTAAATCTGGCGTTTACTTTTAAGAAAGAACAAAAGAGCTAAACTCCAACATTGGCCAGATCAGTGATCGAATCAGTACCAAAACCGCAAAAAAATTACAGTCAAATTTCAGATCCCAGATCGTCTAATCATCAAACAATGGCGGGGAAATTCCCACAAATTTTGGAGTAAATTAAGGAAACGTAGAAAAAAAGTTGGACAAATCATTGGAACCCTAGGAAATCCTCAATCACACGGCAACTCAGACAGAAGCAGCAGGAAAGATATCAAAATTTCCGACAATAAAAATATAAGAAAAACTCACGGGAACTCTATCTGGATATTTGGCAATGATGTTCCTCGACTCCTTTAATCGCTCATCTGCATCCCAAAATTCAACAGCGATCAAAACCCAAATCATCAAAAACGAGAGAACAGAGATCAAAGGGACAAACCAGATGAGAATTGATCCTTGAAAGACTTGACAACAATCCCCATTGTTGATGTTGATTCATTTCCACCGAATGAATCTGTGTGTTTTGTTTTGTTTGTTTGCAGAGCAAGAGAATGTCTTCAATTTTTGCCTTTGATTGTATAAGAAGGAACGGTAAAAGAGAGAGAGAGAGGATAGGTGAGAGACATTGATTTATAGAAAACGTCACCAACTGTTACCTCAAGCCTTTGTCAATTTTATCCACTTTTTGGACTCTCTCTTCCACTTCTTGGGCACCCTCTAGCTTTATTTTCATTATGGGCTCAATTTATGATTTTTGGCCCACTAAATTTAATATGATATTTTCATCCAGCAAAGTAGGGCAACAATTATGATTTTTTTTGTTTAATAGTATCAAACAAATCAAGCTTATCAAGAGTAGGATTCCTTCAGATGTTTAACGGGACAAAACATACATCATTAAAAAAAAGGCCTTTATACACATTGCTGCAAGAACAATTAAGTGTATTACAAACTACTATTTGAATGGAAAGATCTCCTCCTTGCAGAGATTCACAAACCGCAATCATCCCGCCGGGAGATTCTCCTCCTCTTTTGTACTGCGATCTGTAACCTTTTGCCTCTCTTGTTCCAAGTAATATATCTTATCATTCATACCTTCCTTTTCATAAGCCTCCATCATGACCTCAAACGTTCTTGAATCGCATACGCATTGTCTCTCCTTCATTCTTGTGTACACTCTTTCCATCTCTATCAGATCATCGGCTTTAGCACACGCTGATATAACCGCGTTGTAAAAGGAAGTGTTCTCGGGTATCTCAAACTTTGCAGCTAATTGAACACTACTTATCACCTTGTGGAAAAGACCAGCATTGGCATATCCATTTATGAGACAACAAAAGGTCTTTGTGTCTGCTTTCATACCTTCACTACGCATCTGATCAAATGTCAATTCCATGTTCTTTGCATCACCAACATCTGCAAACGCCTCGATGATATTGTTGTAGGTCGATGTTGTCCATGGAAACTCAAGCTTTCGCATGTATTCCATCACAGACGACATCTTATCATACATTCTCTTCTTCCCATAAGCACCAATCAAAATATTGAAACTTCGAGTCTCTGGCTCAATCCCAAAGTTTCTGAACTTTTCGTACCAGCTCTCCATCATGTCTATCTTACCCATGTTGCCAAACACACTAAGTATGATATTCATAGTCCACACATCGGGTTTACATGAAGTACTCACCAACATATCAGACAAAACTTTCTCCATCTGATCAAACCTTCCGACCCTACCGTACCCACTTAAAACTATGTTCTGGGTCACAGTGTTTGGAGTTATCATACGTTCGTCCATTTCTTTGTATAACGAGTCCACCAAGTCAAACTGAGAAGCATCCACACACGCCTTGAGCAGAGTGCTGTACGTGAAAACATCAGGTTGGCATTGAGGCAAGCTTTTCATCAACTCAAGAATTGAAAAAGCCTCGTCGATGAGATTGCTGCGAGTGTAAGCCGCGAGAAGAGCAGTGTAAAGTTCAGGAGTGGATTCGAGTCCTTCTTCAAGCATTTCGTCAAACAGCTTTTGTGCACGATTGGGTTGTCCAGATTTTCCCAGAAGAACAAGCAGTTTCATGTAAGTTCCTTCCTTTGGTTGATAAAACGTTTGTTGCCTCAACATATCAAAAACCTAAGATCATCAACAAATCACCCAATTGAAGCAAATCATCTTTCGCTACAGATAAAACGTTTAGAAAACCTCCAATTTCAGCTAAATTAAAGATCTTGATTCAAAACTAAGTTCAAATTCCATCGAATAGGAAACGAAAAGAAAGAAATTGAAATACCTCAAGAGCTTGTAACCACTGCTTTTTGGCGATGAGATCGGACAAGGTTTCAGTGACGGTGTTAACCCATCCGTTAGCTTGGCTTCTCCTGTCAAGTTTCTTCTTCACATTCTTTATCGGAGTTCGTCTGGGATTAACCGGCTCCGTAATTCCTGGAAATTCGCCGTCTTTCCACAGTCTCTTCTTCGTAGCACTTCCCGGAGAAGATTTAGAAGCAGCCAAAACGCATCGTACGAAGCTCGTATCTCTGTGACGAAATCTACGCTTTCCTTGGGGAATTCGAGACGAACATAGCGAAGAAGAAAACGAGAGAGACATTGACGCCATCGTCTTCTTCCTTAGCACCTCGCTGTCACTCTGTTACGGATAATTCACGTCGATACTCATTTCGGTAAGGATATGGTAAATGCCGGTTATCAAAAAATAACCGAACCATAATACATCTTAACCGTTTGGTATACGATATTGTTCAAAGTAATTATCCCGAGATTTTGTCCCCTTCACATGATTCAAATTAAGGGAACTCTTTATATGCTTAGTAAAGTCAAATAATTTTGTGATTTATTTTTAAAGAAAACTATACGTAATGAATTTGAGGAAAACTAAAATACAGTTTGTTTTATCATGTAAAAGCCTTAAAATATCCTATTCTTGTGATCAATTAGGCGGTGTATTAAGAGTTGTTAACCCACAATCAAAGACTTCGGTTTTGAAGAAAAGAAAGACAAAATATCTGCAGAAACTCAGCTAGCAAAGAAATGATTGAATGGAATGCAACAACGAGGAGATAATAGTGTTATTATTTAGATGTGACTCGGCCACAACATCGAGAACAAAATTCAGCTGTTTCGAGATCGAGATCACGAACTAACACAATGCAAAAAATACCAATGTACATAGTAGATAATACACCAAGGATAACTATACCCACACTATCCGTTTTGGTGAAACAGCCTCCAATTGTTAGTGATGCGAAAATAACCCATAGAGATTTACGACGTTGAATTCCTCAATGGGATGGGTTAACTGGACAATTGATCACAGACACTGAAAACACCAATCCAGCTTTACTTTTGTAGATGAAAGCAAGAACGAATACGGTGATAAAGACAACTCTAAGTGTGGTCCGATCTTCTGAGTGGGAAGTGGACGATCGAAGAAGAGCGTTCCAACTAGACCAATGACATAGAAAGATGTGAGAACCACCAATGGAGTAGGCAAGGCCAATTAGAGATGACACTCCCAAAACATAATAAATTGCACGGCACCAAATTAGCAAGAAAAACTGTTGGAATACGAAAAGAAATCAGCTATAAAACTTTTGAAATCTAGCACCAAATTTAGCATCCTATATTATTACATATCATCACATATCACATCTAGCACACTAGCAAAAGAATTCTATGACCCCAAAAGTATTACACTAGCACTTTAAATATTTTTTTGGTAAATATTTTGTAATGAATTTTATGGCAGAAAAATGCGGGAGGTAGTTTTAAGGTTTACAGTGTTCGTAAAAATAGTTTGAAGGTTTAAAGTGTTAATAAAAATATTTTGAAGGTTTAAAGTGCTAGTGTAATACCTTCGAAATTTAAAGTGCTAGCATGTGATACTTTCAAGGTTAAAAATTGGTACAATGCTCTTCGTACATTCCTTTTGGAGTCTGGTTTCGTCAATATTTTTGCGGACACTTCTCTGTTTGTTCTTTTGGCTGCTGACTCAGTAATTTTCTTCCTCGTTCACGTTGATAATATTGTTATTATGGGTAACTCTCCATGATTTATTGATCTATTGGGTGAGAGATTTTCTCTTAAAGATCTAGGTGCTCTAAGCTACTTTCTTGGCATTGAAGTTTATCGCACAAAGGCAGGACTCACATTGACTCAAACAAAATATATCAATGATCTGTTGAGGTGTGTGAACATGTTGAATGCTCGCCCAGTTTCGACTCCCATGGACGACCATCCACCATTAACCAAATGTTCTGGAACATATTTGTCTGATGTTGAAACAAAAGAGTATCACATGGTTATTGGTAGTCTTCAATTTGTTCTCTTCACGTGTCTTGACATCGCCTTTGCCATCAATAAACTCTCTCAATATATGTAGTTTCCTACCACGGAACATTGATCTGCGGCAAAGTGTGTCCTAAGGTATCTTTGTGGAACCCGTGATCGTGGTCTTTTCTTTGCAGCTTCTAACCCACTTCATCTTTATGCTTATTCTGATGCAGATTGGGGTGGTGATAAAGATGATTACTCATCAACGGGGGCTCATCTTGTCTATCTTGGTAAACACTTAATCTCTTGGTCAGCAAAAAAGCAACAAACAGTAGCATGTTCCTCTACTGAAGCAAAGTACAAATCAGTTGCAGACACAGCCTCCTCCTCTGACAGAGACTCATGTACTGCTACCAGCACCGGTTAATACTCATCCAATGCAAACACGGTCTAAAAATAATATCACGAAACCAAGTACCAAGTGTGCACTTACTGCTGCTTCGAGTGTCTGTAAGAAAATTGAACCAGCAACATACCGTCAAGCTTTGAAAGATGAACGATGGCCACATTCAATGTCAGATGAAATAAATTCACAAATACAGAATCAATCATGGGATCTTGTTCCACCTGACCTTGTTGAGAACTTCGTTGGATGTAGATGGGTTTTTCGAATAAAGAGGTTGTCAAATGGAGATGTTGAACGCTTCAAGTCCAGACTTGTCACTAAGGGGTTTCACCAACGGCCAGGTATTGACTATTTTGAGACTTTTAGTCCCGTTATAAAACCTGTATTTGTTCGTCTGGTTCTGAGTCTTGTAACTGGAACAATAAACTAGGGCTTTGATTCTTTCTTTATTTTTTGGGTTATAAGTTGTTACTATAACAACTTGACCAAAAAAGTTGTTACATAGTAAATAAGTAAAAAGCTAATAAGTTATCTCGTCTTTAATGGACAATAAATCAGAAGCATTCCTTATTTGTTTCCTTCTCCGTATTCGTGAGGTCCCCACTGGAATGTCGACGTCTACAAAAAAAAAAAAAAAAACCTATGATACGTACACATATTCGACGGCACTACAAAAAAACATATCCAACGTCATTCATGCACCTACCTTGAGATGGTAAGGATATGAATGAGGTAATTGTTGGTCTCAACAGCATTCGTTAAGTTACTAAAGACTTGCATCTACCACAGTCATATTATCATGTAGTAAAATATGAGATACACTTGTAACGTTACATTATATGGTTGTTTCTTGAGTTCTTCATAAGTCCAATCAATTTTCATTTCTCACATATATGAATATAAGATATATCTAATTGTAAACCTTCCAAATATATTCAACTTTCGTACTGAAGAGATCAAATTTGACGTTATATTGGCGCACCCGAACTTTCATGCTAAAGGAGATCTTTCCTTTGGTGGACTTGTTCAGTTTAAAATATTCGAAAAATCTTGTGGTTGTTGAATGTATCAAGATTAAAACTCCTTGCAGTTATTAAGTGTACCAAGATTTAAAATATACTTTTGGTTTGGTTTGTTGTTTTAATTAAATGAACATCCATAATCTATATATAGAAAGGAACAAAAAAAAAAAGCCTTCACTTAGTTACATGAATACAGAACAAAACATTTGATCTTCCTTGAAAGCAAACAAGATTTCAAGATTTTCGACAGTATGATGCTTGGCTAGTCTATGATGGTGTGATACTTGCTTGATTTGCAAACAGACTTGAAAGATCTATTCACAGCAAATAGATTGGTTCTCGTTTTGCAGCTTCTCCCAGAGACACAAAATTAGTCGAGGAGTTTGATAATGAACAAGAATGTAATTTGATTTACACCCACTGTTATGAAATCTTTTGTCGTTTATGTACTTCACTGTTTTTCTTGTCTGGTTGTATTGTTGAATCCATATCCCCATTGCCACATCTTCCAGCTTGAAAAGCTTTCAGCAAACAAGAAGATAAGACCATCCTCAGTTATGTTCTCTCGGATTAGTTATATTTAACTCTATCATGAAACACACAAAACTCACTCTAAGATCTCTTTGACGGTGACCCTTCACCACAAATTTCGCGATATCATGAGAGATGATGTAGCCAGGGCCATGTGCCCATGGAGGATACGAATCTAGAGGCCATTCCTTCACAAATGCCCATATAAGTCACTAAGAAGACAGAGCAAAGAGGTGTTAGAAATATTGAGAATCTACCTTTTTATGGATGTACCATTTGCTTCCTTGTTCGCGGTCTGGCGATGAATCAAATGATATCAAACCGTACAAAAGGGCAGTAGACAGTTTTTCTTTTAGACTCAAGAGCAGTTCATCGATCCGAACAAACGCATCATCATCCGTCTTCATTAAGTATTTTACTGGTATGACTTTGGACTGTATCAACATGGAGTAACATCAGAGAGGGATTCACCGAGACAAGGCAAGAAGTGATATTTCACAGTTTCTATGTTTTCTGTAAACAGTAGCTTACCCCGAGAATGCAAAGCGCAACTGTTTTCAAACTTAGTAAACCATAGTAATCAACAAATGGCATAAACTGAATGTCTCCATATGCCTTAGCTTCTCTCCACATCTCTAAATTGACTTGTTCATTGGTGTGCTGACCAAAAACGCCAAGTTATTGATAAGAAATGTACAAATCCAAGGATAAATCTTAACTTGCAGAAGTAACTTACAAGGCCAATGAGAAACCGAACAGCCACTTCGCCAGATCTTACTGCCTCATACTGCATCCATGATCTTCTCAATGCCATACGCCGCTTAAAGTTATTTCCAGTGGAGAAAACACCCACCAATAATTCTATTCTTGTCCCGGAAAGAGATGGAGCTTTAAGTTTCTCTTCTATGATTAAAGACGCATGGTTATTGGGAATGGGCAGTCTTGTGGCTAAGGCTGATAACATTTTCAAACCACCTGAGACTTTGACAGCAATGACTAACCACGGCTCGAGCTTCTGCAGATAAGATATGTCAGTTTTAAACAAAGCAAAAACCTCAAAAACTAACTTGTTATAGTCATCCTTTACCTCCCTGTAAGCAAATGAAGTCTCCTGCCGCCCATTTATCATCGTATGAAAACCTTCTAAGGCAAACCAAAATGTGGCAGTGAAGGGACTTCCTTTGAGAAATGGAAAATTAGCATTTGAAAGAGAAAAATCCATAGTTGCATCATCATTGGGACCCTCCTCCAAAGTGATTCTACCGCTCTGTTTGTTGCAAAGAGGAAGTTCATCAACTACAATAGTATCCACGAGACTTTTTAACAATCCTTCAAGATAGCATAAAAGAGCAAAAAGATATGTTAAGGCCAGAGTTTCGTTACTTATTTGATTTTTAAAAGATCCATGAGACGGGCAACGCACCTCGTTACCCCAACCGAGCTTTTCTGTCCATGTATTTTGCACTATGAATGGCTTAGAAAAACTCACATTGTAATGCAAGATGATTGGACGACTAGTTTCTCCTGATATCCCCGAGCCAAGGAGCTGAATCTGGAAGCTTCTAGAATGTTCATCAGGAATACCAACCAATGTTATTGAAGAATCTTCAGTTAAAGCACAAGGAAGCTCAAGTACAGTCCCTAAACCAGACAAATCCTCATCAAATGAAGTGACAAAATCCGGACAGTTTCTTCTTTTTTCCTTAGAGACCATAGAAGAAGAAGAAGAAGAAGAAGAAGAAGAAGCTTTTTTCTCTTTATTAGTCAGAACAAACAATTCTTTCATCCCCAATGTAGCTTCTTCAACCCCCTGAGCAGTTTCCGGCAAAGCATCTGGTCTTTCGAGAAATGGACGCATATGAGACCAAACAAGCAAACCATTCGACTCTTCTTCTTCTCCGGAAAAGCTCTTGATTGAAAATAGATAATCAAGATCATCCAAAGTCATAAAATGTGGCTTCTTTGCTGCTTCATGAACTCTTTCTTCTTCGACAGTGTGTTTCGTTGGAAATTTGTGAACAGATTGTTCATAACGGATGATGAAGATCAATATAAGAACCATGATGGAGATTCCCACCGACCAATTCCTCATTCTGGCAGAAGTGAAACCATGTTTGAATCTCACCACTGACATGAATTGCATCATTTAGTAACCTACGGAAAACCCAGATTCCAAATTAGAGATAGTAGTTTTCGAATCATAACGCTTTGAAGGGTAATTATCATAAGTAAACAAATAAGAAGTGGTCAACGACCCAAAGTTTTGGATTTGGTTTTTGATATAATTATTCCGAGACACATTAAGCTAAAAGAAGGACAAATAAACCGAATTGGAGCAGAAACCACAAGTCTTAGATGGATAAAAGTACGACCCAGAAGCAAGATCATGGCAAATTGTTGTTTGATATAATGTAACACTAACTTAAAAGAGAATTTCTGAAAAATCTCAGTCACTGCTTCACAGAGCTGAAAAGTTGTGTTTCATTGAAAAATTGAGAAGCTTACCTTTTTAATTTTGATGTCTGGTGATTTCAGAAGTAGAGAATTCATGGAGATCCGAAATCAGTTAGTTGCAGTTGCAGAACCCAGAGAAGAGAAGCCAATGCATTTTTGTCAACTAAAGCAGAGTAAAGTGGCTATAGCCATTAGTAGAGCGCCATGCCGTCTTATTAACAACGAAACTTGTCTGATTAGTTTATTTGCATTGCCACGTTTCGAACTCGCGAAATCTTATCCCATATTTTAAATTTTGATTTCATTTTTTGTTCGAAATCTCATAAATCATCTAAAATATACTCTGTTTACTACAGAAAGTCTCATAAATCATAGATTCATAACCATGATGCAGTACATAATCTAAACATAAGTTACATGGACATATCTCGAATCCATTAAAAATTCTGCCATCAAATAAATTTTAATCTACAACGATGAAAGTTAATGACTTCTTTGATGATCATTTTTTTATTTTGAACATTACTATAAATGATCACATTGATAACTGAATTTTACGATATTACCTTCCCAAGTTATGCATGAAAAAAAAAAAACTGATGATACATTATATACGACATTACCTTCCCACGTTATGCAAAACAAACAAATTAACAATGCAATGCATCATAATACGATTCCGTGAGACCCACTTGAATATAAATAAAACGATTGGGTAAGTTCCTTAATTTGTTCTCTCTCCCATATCAGCGCCGGGAAAGCAGAGACGCGTAAGTGAGTATTCACGACGCAATGCCATCGGTGTACTCCATGTTCCACAAGAAAATAGAAGACGCAATGCCATCGGTTTTCCTTAACATGGAGAACTATGCCTAGAGTTTTTAATTAAGACCATAGACGAAATTTAAATTATAGTTAAATGTTATAAGATTTCATATAAATGTAATTGAACGTTTAAATATTTCATAACACAAATAGTTTTGTAAATACTTTGTTCACCAAAAATGTTACAACACAAACAAATGTCAATTGGTTTTTGATCAATATAAAAACTGTGTTATACAAATTACAAAATGCGGTGTTTTATATATAACTATCTAGGTGGGCTATTGAGCTCTGGGAAGAAAATAAACGTAAGAAGCATTTTATAAGTTGACTAGAGATGAGATATGAGATGCCGTAACACTTTGTAAATTAAATGGCCTCTTAAACTTTTTACAAAATTAGATGCCGTATACCGTTGCTTCCTTTTCAATTGAACAAGCACGGCCTATTTAATATTATGGATGTATTATGTATATATATATATATATATATATATATATCGCATCAATTCCTCCAAACTTCAAATTCCTACAACTTTGAGTTCCTCCAAACTTCGCCGGAGAAAATGGCATTGGTTTACTCCACCCTAACCTACTGGCTCGTGAACCACCCCTACATCGCCAATTTCACGTGGACCGAAGGTGAAACCTTTGGCTCCACCATCTTCTTTGTCTCCGTCGTAGTCTTCGTTTACCTCTCCGCTACACTCCTCCTCCGAGCCGCCATCGATTCACTCCCCTCACTAAGTCCCCGCATACTCAAACCAATCACGGCCGTCCACAGCCTCATCCTCTGTCTCCTCTCCCTAATCATGGCCGTCGGTTGCACTCTCTCCCTAGCCTCGTCTCACGACGTGCCCTCAGATACGAAGGCACGTTTCTTCCACGCGATATGTTTCCCCGTCGACGTGAAACCTAGCGGACCGCTCTTCTTTTGGGCTCAAGTCTTCTACCTCTCGAAGATCCTCGAGTTCGTAGACACAATCCTCATCATACTCGGCAAATCTATCCACCGGCTCTCCTTCCTCCACGTCTACCACCACGCGACGGTTGTGATCATGTGCTTCCTCTGGCTCCGAACCCGCCAGTCGTTGTTTCCGGTTGGGCTCATCACGAACTCGACGGTCCACGTCATCATGTACGGTTACTACTTCCTCTGCGCCGTCGGATATAGGCCCAAGTGGAAGAGGTTGGTGACGGATTTTCAGATTGTGCAGTTTTTCTTCGGCTTCGGACTAGGATCCGCTTGGATGCTCCCAGAGCATTATTTCGGGTCGGGTTGCTCCGGGATTTGGGGTTGTTATTTCAACGGTGCGTTTAATGCTTCTCTCTTGGCTCTCTTCTTCGACTTCCATTTCAAGAACTATGCCAAGAAGACAAGAGAGATTGGCAAAAAAAACAATTAAATTATTCTCCAAAACAAATGATTATAATGTCTTGAATTGTTATATATGTGTATTCATTAGTTTCGAGATCTTGATTTGTTGTTACTGTAAAATGTTGGTATAGTTTGAAATTGTTTTATAATGAATAAGATGACAAAAGATATTAAAATGTCACGTAAATCATCAAATGGATTGATTCTTCTTAGGTTGGAAGATATTATAATCTTAGATGTAGAGCATTCGGCAACCTTAACGTTTCTTTTAAAATTCTGCACCAGAGTCATTTATGATTTACTTAATTTTCTCCCATAATTTGGTTATCTAGCAAATCGACTTTTCTAAATTTTTGATATCTATCAAATACATTTTGTATTTTTCTGGAAAAAAAAACAAATTACCCGTGATAATAATTTTTCTTTCATTTCAAAAATCTTATAAATCATAATAACATGAGAAACAGCACTACAATATACTCTAAACAGACTTTCCTAAATTAGAAAGTCTCTGTTCACCTACTCCACCGCCGGCGGATCGTGGACTGAACGGAGCTCTTCCGGCAGGCGACCTTGGACTAATTTCTCCTCCTCCTCTGAAATCACTTAAGCTCCGGATATACACTTTCTCCGACACTCTTGGATTTTGAAAACTCACCACCCGCCTCATCAACTCCACTCCTCCCGCCGGCGAATTTACCGCCGATCCACTTCCTCCACTGCCACTACCAAGCTTCAAGCTGCTCACTTTCCTTATCTCTCCTCTGCTTCTTGTGAACATTCCGTCCATCACTTCTCCACTGTCCGCAAACGATGTCGCACGGCTCACTTCACCTTCCTGCACATCCCAAGAAAATCCCTAATTTGACCTAATTCTTAGTAAACTTTTGTAGAGACGAAGAAGAAGAGAGTTTAGTACCGGTTTGAGGTTGAATGATAAGATAGCAGGTGCTTCTTCATACTCTGCAGCATCCAAGTCTTGAAGATGAGCTCCTTTGAAGAAATTAGGTAACACATATTGTCTAACCGGAACAAGAAACATTATCATCAACGGGAACAAAACTCCGGCCACCGGAACCCACGTGATCCCAAAGCAGACCAGCAAGTAAGCCGCTTGAAACAGAGTAAACATTGCCATTGTCTTAAACGGTACCGTTTCAACAAACACCGCATGATTGTCCTCGAGAACTCTGAAAGAAAACCAAAATTGACAGTGATTATGATAATGCAGAAGAAACAAGATAAGAAAGGTTTGTTTTTTTTTACTTGAATCTCCTGCTTGGGGCAGTGAAGAGAAGCACGATCCTTTCCCAGAATTGATTCCCTGGGAGGCTTTCGATTGCCATGTAAGCAAAGTAACCCCAAAGAACCGAACTTGGGATCCTTTTGATTAGAGGCATTGCTGCAACACATCCAGCCACCATCATAGCTTGAAGAAAGTTGCTTAGTCTTTGTTCTTTTACTTCCACTGGCAATATATTCTCGACTTCTGTCTCTACATCAAACACTGTTTCATCGACCAGCGTATCTGCGTTTACCAAGCCTGAAGCCTTTTGAATATGTGACTGTTTAAGTCCCTGAATCTGATATACCCAGTGCTTGATCAGGAATGAGTCAAGAGTCTAATAATAAACTGATATAGATGATCCTAACATACCCGAGAAGGCTCTTGGTGTATCAGAGGGCTCTGCATTTGTTGGTAAGCTTCTTCCATGCTTCCATAGACTTGTCCTAAAGTTGCATTGTTTCTGATGCATTTACGCGCAGCTGCCACGAGTTTGTTTCGAAGTAACTGCACATTAACAGGTTTTAAATGCCTTTTGACAGATACAACAGGGAGGCCTCATAAAAACACAGTGAGATAATCAAACCTGGTGTTTTAGTGTTGCCAAGCTTTTTGTGTGCATTGGAGATTGTGGGATGACACCGTTTGATGGAGGAATCCCGAGGAGACCGCAAAGGATTGTCTACAGAGGAAGAGTTCCAAACTTTTCATATTTTGTCAATGGTCAAGTCAATAAATCAGTCAAGAAATACAGACACTTCATCTTACCAAGAAACCTAGAAGAAACAGATCATAATGGTAAGCAGGAGGCCTTCTCAGATTGAAATCTTCCTGCTGTGCGAGCTGCGAAGCTACACTATGGTCAAAGTAGTAAAGAACCGCAATCATTGACGCTGGAACAAACGCTAAAAGAATGTAAAGCACAGGCACATCCACCAGCTCCTGCAGTTTATTCATCGTGCACTTTGATGAATATCAACATAAAGCATTAATAATAGTAAAGAGAATGATACGTAGAGAGGATGTGAGTAGTGCCTTACTGACAGTCCAATTCTGATATGCACCAGGAAACCATGGATTAGGACTAACAAGACGTCTTGGTATCCCTTGAGGAACACTTTTCCAAGGTATGTATGATATACAAGTCCACACAACCACCATCACTGGAACACCGTAATCTGCTATAAACCCTCGTAACCATTCTGCAATCACAAGGATACCGATGTTACTAAGGTTCTTGTTTGAAGAAATAAATAACTTTTAGCTAGATTTTTGGTTTTTGATTCACAGTTAAAATGAAGACTTAGGTTCCTTACCAGCACCAAATATCCAAGACCTTGCTTTTCGGCTTTTCAATGCAGTATACAGAAGTCCAGAAGACAAAACCAACCCGAACATTCCATTTGCAAACACCCAAGCAGGTTGAAACTCAGCTGATCTTGGATTTGTTCTTCTAGGGACACCAAACTCATCCACAATGCCCTGAAAAGTAGAGTTTCAACATAAAGGAACAAGCTTTCAACGCAAATGCTAGGATAAAGTTGTGATTATAAATGAATAAAGGAAGCTTTTCTACTTACTCTAATGGCCTCTTGCATGAAAAGCATGGCGATTAAGATACCAAACAGTTCTCCAGCAAGTCGAGTGAATCGATTGATGAAGGAGCAAGCGCCTAATACAGCTAACAAGAACAACAATAGCCCCGTCCACAAGCAAACCCTTAAAAAGAAATCATCCATGAAGAGAAAAAAGAAAAGAGAAAGCCTTGAAAGGAATTGAGAGTTATGCAAAGAGAAACATTTGAGTTTACCATCCAGTCCATGCGAGAAAGAGATCAGAGCCCAAATCCGTTCTACTTTTGGCAAAATTGAACATGAAGGTGTACATTATAACAGTAGGCTCTGCCACACCAAGAATCAACAATGGCTGGCCTCCAATAATAGAGTGTATCACTCCACACAATGCTGTTGAAACTAAGGTTTGAACAGCGGTAATCTTCCCATCTTGCCAAGTTGCAAAAGAAACAAAACATAAGTTTTCTGATTCAATTCCTCAAATATGAATGAGGGAACAAAATTTTCATTCTGATGTACCAGTATCTCTTTCCAATTGTTCTCCAAATGTAATCACCGGAATCGCAGATGCAAAGAATATGTAAGTTGTTGGTGCCAGAATCCTAAAATATTTGCATAAAATAAATTCAGAGCAAAGCTCAAGCATTAACACTTATTGTAAAAGCAAAAAAGAAAAGTGTATTAACCTAAATCCAGCTCTGAGACCACTGATCCAATCTTGCTTGTAGTATTTGAGTCTCCCTTTGACATCATTCTTTATGCCCTGAAACGGGACAAAGCTCTCTGCTTTGTCCATGTAGATTTGGTGTGTTCAACTCTTCAACTTGATACTGTCCTACAAGAAAACACTTACTTCTGTTAAAGCTCAAAACCCCAGGAAATCTAGAACAGGAATATACTGAATGATTAAGACAAAGCAAACTATTAACTGAGATTGGAAATCTAATCCAACTCGAATGATTCGGATTCAATACTTATCCAGTAGCTTTCAGACCCTTTTATTACTAAAGAAACTCAGATCCAAATATGAATATTCGCAGGAACTTGAAAGTGAACCCAAAGAAATGTCCTCAAAAGCGCTAATTGCGGAGGAGGTCTTTAAAACAAGTTATGTAAATTTTGGCAAAAAGGACACAACTTTACAACACATTTTTTACGGAAAGCTCAAAGAAAGTTCAAAAGCTGGAGAGAAAAAACAAACAAGCAAAATAAAAAGCGAAAGTACAGAAGTAAAAGACATGGGATCTAAGCTTGGATTCAAGAATGACTGAGGGGAAAAAAGAAACACACTTACTACAGATAAACACAGCTCCAAAATGCCCAAAAGAAGACAGCTTTCTAAAGCTGTGTGTGTGAGAGAGAGAGAGAGAGACGAAGAAGAAGAAAGAAGCTTTGTAAGTGTGCAGCTTTCGTTCTCTAAGCTTGACTTCTCTACACAAGAGCCGTGAGAGATTTTTTTTTTTTATCAGTTAAATTGCTGCAGATAAAAATTGTTGGAGAAGAAAAATCAAATAGTATAAGAAGAGTGTTGAACTTGGAACTTGTAATGTTTATTTTTTGTTTTGGTTAACTTAGTATTGTAAGGTTGGATTAAAAAAAAGTGATTGTGATGTGTTGAGATCTGAAGAGAGGAGAGAGATAGAGAGAAATGTTTGTCTCTGTGTGCGTCGGGTTTCAGACAGTGCTCGTGATTGGTTTGTAGTTTTGTACACTTCCGCCTAACGTGTCAATTTTTTTATTTATAAAAGGCAAAAAATAATTAATGCATTTACATGTCTCTTTTCACTCCTTAATTCTTTATTAATGTTTGTTTAAATGAATATCTACCTTTTGTTTAGTTAAGTTTTTTTTTTTGGTTTTTAATGTTAAGGTGTTTAGTTAAGTTGATTCCTGATTTCTTCTCTCCCCCACACAATCGTATATCAAGACGTTTTAGATTTTGAGTCATACGTTTTCTCGGATGGAAGATTTCGAATCTTTTTCCCAAAAAGTGACATTTCTGATAATGACGATTTACCGGATTTAAAATAAGTAATTTATTTTAAATAACTACTACATCCACGATAATTTAATTTAATTTGCGTTACAAGTAAATAAGAAAATGTGTTTAGATGATAAACATTTAACAGACCATCTAACCTTTCATTGAGAGTTCAAACTTCAAAATGCGAAAGCCTAATTTTGCAAATAAGTCCCACCAAAATGGGTTCCAAGCCCAAACAATAAACCAACACTTTATAAAAGTGACCCAAAAGCTTATAATAAGTCTAAGCCTAAACTTCCTTTTATTAAGTCCAGGATCGGCTTTGACAAAAGGCAGACCATTTTGTGTACGAATTTGATATCTTCATAATACTTTCAACTTAACTTTTTATTTATTTATTAATAAAGGCTTTCAACTTAACTTTAAACGATCAAAGATACATGAATTTTCTTAATAAATATGGGAAAAGAGCTGTATGAAAAGAAAATCTAGGTAAATGCTTAATATAATATTGAATTCAATATCACTGTGTTAGTAAATACACACGAAAAGCATTTTCTTATCATTAACTATATATCAAATGTTTTAAAGATTGTTACATCACTTTTTTTGTGGTAAAATAAATATTCTCTTGTCATCAACTAAAGATCTACAACAACAAAGAAAGTCAATTATTACCACAGTGGACACGATAACTTACAATATTACTCCCACGTCTACGCATACTTTTTTTTTGGTCGAAAAAAATAAATTGACAATGTAATGTATGATCCCATAATCAAATAATGAATGTAGGAATAAGAAAATACGACCCAGAAAAAGAAAAAATATGATTCCGTGGGACCCAGTTGCGAACATAGATAACCCGATTGAGTAACACTGATGATCCTTGGTCTCTCTACCTACCAATACGCCAATACCATATCTTCGCACTTAACGCCCCCAACTTCGCCGGCGATCCACCGCCGGGAACCGGAGGCGCGTGAGATTCACACAATGGCATCAATTTCCTCCACTCTAAACTACTGGCTCGTTAACCACCCCAACATCGCCGATTTCACTTGGATCGAAGGCGAAACCCTTGGCTCCACCGTTTTCTTCGTCTCCGTCGTAGTCTCCGTTTACCTCGTCGCCACATTCCTCCTCCGATCCGCCATCAATTCGCTCCCCTCACTCGGTCCCCGAATTCTCAAACCAATCACAGCCGTCCACAGCCTAATCCTCTGTCTCCTGTCTCTAATCATGGCCGTCGGTTGCACTCTCTCCATAACTTCCTCACACACGACGGCGCGTTTCCTCCACGCAATCTGTTTCCCCGTCGACGTGAAACCTAACGGATCGCTTTTCTTCTGGGCTCAAGTCTTCTACCTCTCGAAGATCCTCGAGTTCGGAGACACGGTCCTCATCATACTCGGTAAATCAATCCAACGGCTATCGTTCCTCCACGTGTATCATCACGCGACGGTTGTGATCATGTGCTACCTCTGGCTCCGAACTCGCCAATCGATGTTTCCGGTTGCGCTCGTGACGAATTCGACGGTCCACGTCATTATGTACGGTTACTACTTCCTCTGCGCCGTCGGATATAGACCCAAGTGGAAGAGATTGGTGACGGATTGTCAGATTGTGCAGTTTGTCTTCAGCTTCGGATTATCTGGTTGGATGCTCCGAGAGCATTTATTCGGGTCGGGTTGCTCCGGGATTTTGGGATGGTGTTTCAACGCTGCGTTTAATGCTTCTCTTTTGGCTCTCTTCTTCAACTTCCATTCCAAGAACTATGCGAAGAAGACAAGAGAGGTTGGCAAAAAAGCCGATTAGATTAGCTTCCAAAAAAGAAAAGATTTGAATTGTTCTTTATTTTGAAATCTTGGTCTCTTGATATGTTGTTACTTGAAAATGTTGGGATACTTTGGAATTGTTTTTATGAATAAGATGGCAAAACATATCAAAATGTCACAAAAAAAAACATGAAATGACCTCATCATCTATTTCTTAGATTGAAAGGAACGTTATATGAAATACATGCAAAAATTCAATTTGAACAGCGTTCAACAATCAATGTTTCTTTGAGCGTTGAACACTGAGATTAGACTAGAAATACACCAATCAATGTTTCTTTGAACGTTGAATACTGAGTAATGTTTCATGTTTCTTCCATGGTTTGGGAAGAGTTGGATCCTCCAGAGCATATCTTGGACCAGCAGAAGCTGCTCCAGCTTCTGTTGAGGCCATAGGCAAAGGCTCTGCAAGAAGAGAAACTCTCATGTTACCATACAAAAGCTTTGACATAAAGATATCATCTTCCATAGATCTAATTTCACACTATCAAAGGCCCTATGCGACATGATTCATCAACGAGATAGTCAAGCTAGACTCACACTCACAGAGCATTCAACATCATCTACTTACACGAGACCATAACACAGTAATCCAAAAATTTAAATCTCAATCGCAAACTAGACAAACTATCCAAAATCAAGCGAATAAACCTTTCATTTGGGTCCAACAAAATTGGATATCAAGTACTATTAAACCGATCAAGGAAAAATTGAACCACTGACGAATATCTAATAACCGATCCAAATCCAGGACCCTCTTCAATAACTGTTTTAAGTTTATATAAAATCAACAACGTTTAGTTTACTTTTCGATACAGGAAAAGAGATTGCACGGGAAAAATACAAGGTTTTTGAATCGAATCAAATCAGATCAGAGGAGATTAAACTCGGAAAAATCTCCATATCTGAGTCTAAAATCAAGAAAGTATAATGAGAGAAATAACGTCTGTACATTGAAGAAACTGGAAAAGCATAAATAATTGACTAGTAATGTAGATCTCTCATCTACCATTAATATGTCAAAGCTTTCTTCACTTTGCCGGACATGGTGATTCTCTTAAGGCAAAGGCTCTTGCGAATCTCCAAGACGAGATAAGTGCAAGTATGCATCAGTCCCTGCACATTTCAACAATACACATACATTAAAATTGAATCTTTCTTATGAATGCTGATTTTAAAATATGAAATGGAACAAGTATTAGACTCACCGTATCCTTCCATGGAAATGATCTGCAAATCTCCACCGAAATAACGAGCATACAAGCGACTAATTGGGAGACCATAACCATACCCAGCCATAGTCACGGGTACATCAGCTATTCCTAAATCGAGTTCCTCCACCAGAGGGTTTCTTGCGGTGCTGTACAGATAGGTGAATATTTTGGGGAGACCGCTTCTTGGTATACCTCCACCTTCATCTGAGACCTATTAAATTAATCCACAACAATGATTGGATCAAACTGGTGCAACAAAAAAATTTGAAATGCCTAAGCAGAAAAGGAGAAGAAGCAAAGAAAAACAACAACCTTTATTGTAACATCTTCTATTCCATCAGCAACTATAATCCGGATTGGTGGTGCAACTCTATCAGAGTCAACAAATCGCTCTTGGACAGCACGTAGAGAGTTCTTGACTAGCTCATATACCATAAGATGCAAATGGGTTGGAACATACCTATATATAATAAGGAGTAGAAAAAAAGACATTGTTCGTCACGTGAGAACAAAAGCTATATATGTTTAGGGCAAGCAAGTTGAACTCACGGAAAGGTGAAACTGGGATCCCCATATATGTTTATTTCCGGTGCAGAACCATACTCTCGGAAACAGATTGACCGAGCATCTTCACTGGCATTCCTTGCTACCTCCATAGGAGACATCTTTGTGTGTATGTAACCCACTGTATGAAGTGGTGGATTTGGATTATGCAACTCAACATGCTGCCCTGAGAATCCCATAAAAACCTCAACAAGTATTAGCACAACAAGTACAGCAAAACAAAAACTTTTCAGTCAAGAAAGATAGAGTGATCTAAAAACCAAGACTTACCAATAAGCATACGGATCCCTATTCGCGACAAGTAGAAGCGATCAAGAAACTGATGAATCTCATCAAGACTTCCAGAATTCATTCCTTTCTTCAGCTGATTAACACCCAGAGCCATCATGGGAACCACATTGTTGTGCCTTACTTTGACGGCCTTAATCATCTGAGTGAATTCTTTCTCGTCACTCGAATCCTTGATCTCAGGAAATGCTCTCATGTCCCTGAATGATTCCAAATACCAATCTCGTACCTACAAAACAGCATATTTAACATGAAAATGAGATAACATTTCGACACAAAACATCATTCCACAAAACCTATTTAAGAGCTTAGGGTGTCGAAATTGCCAAATCTGTTTTCATTCCACACAAAAAAATGTTGTAAGCATTCCGTTTCACTGTAGCAATTAGCTTTAAAAGCCTTTGAAACCAAAGAACAATAAAATAATCATACAGAATCTAATACATCCACTTTTCATGAAATCCAGTTTCAAAAAACAATCAACATAATAAGAATATAAGCACTTAAAGTAGCAATTTAACGATCAAACACCAGAAATTCCATCAAAATTCCACAAAACCTATTCAAATTGAACCACAAATTCGAATATCCAGAAACACTAAAATACAAAATCAAACAGCCAGAATTTCCAAAAATATACCTTCAAAACAGGAGGTTTCTGAGAAAGGCCATAAGGGAGAGTCTCGAGTTCGATCGCTCGCCTGGCGACGCGAATCGGAAGCTCCTTATGCAGAAACTGAGCCGAGATCAAAAGGTTCCTCTCAGTAGGTGTGGAACCAAACTCCATCATGTATCTAAGGCTCACACCGGTTTGCTTCATACAACCCCATTTGTGAACATCTTCGATCAACCTCTTCGGAAACATTTCGCAGGCTTTCTTCACTGCCATATGCGAATTTACAACCTAGAAATACAAACCCTAACGTCGTCGCCTCCTCCGTCGTTATCCACCGTTATCATCGACTGGACGGAACAACGCAGATGATTGGACATCCAGAAACAGAGAGGATTGGCTTTGGCTTCAGCAAATGATATATAAAAATATGCTAATATCCTTTTGGCCGCTAATATCATGGATTACTATTAAAGATTCACTGATCGTGTGGTAAAGAATTATTTTATACTCCCTCCGTTTCAAATTAGTTGTTGTTTAAGGTTTTTCACACATATTAAAAAAACATTTAATTTTTCAGTTTTAATCCTAGTTAATGTTTATTTGATATTATTTCATTGGTCAAGATATTAAAACAAGAGGGACAAAATTGGAAATTTTATCAAATATATTTATTGAAAACATAAAACGATAATTAATATGAGACGAGTTTTAAAGTGTAGAACGACAACTAATATGAAATGGAGAGAGTAGTATTTTACTTATTTACAATATTAAATAAATATCTTTTTGTCTCAGAAAAACAAAAGATTTTTATCTTACAAAATCATTCGTTTTACAAGTAAATAAAATTTTCCTATGAAGATTAACAAATATAGATTTTATTTAAAAACTCTAAATTGGTACGATGATTGAGAAAACTGAAAAGGAAAGAAAAAGGACTACCCTTATCCACAATCCACAATCCAAGTATCCAACATACATAAACAACGTGTCGTTTGATCTATATATAGATAAATGATGTGTCGTCTTTTCTGGTAAAAAACTACACGGTTTGCACTATCTGTTGACAAATAAAATAGGGAGTTGTGCCTTATATATGCTAAAAGGCTCCAGGCCCAATTTGGATTGTCCATTCCTCTCTCATTACCACAAAAAAAAAACAAATAAACAAACTAATTGCTCTCTTTAGTGTTTAACTTCATTTTTGTTTGATTGGTTTCTATAAACCAATGAACCGAACGAAAACAAAACGTAAATTGGATTGTCCATCCATGGTGGCAACTTTACTAAAATTATGTTATATTTTATTTTTACCTACATGTTTATATTGTATTTAAATAAAAAATTTTAAATTTAGTTGATAAAATTCGGTCTTGAAGGATAACCTTTAAAAAATGTCATGTTGATATCAAATAGATAAGTTCAAGATGCAGTTTAAATAATAATAATAATCTAATTAAAAATACAAAATTATTAGAGTTAGACGAATGTTAATTCAGCGATGAGAAATTTTTTGTTGTTAAAACAAGATATTATTTATAACTTACAAGGAAAAAGAACTAGAATTTGTTTCACATGTATATCGTAATCCACAGTTTCGTAGGAAACAAGTCCGATATAGAGGAGTCTTAATTTGAAGTTCGAACAACTGTTTTGTTTATTTTGGGACAACAGAAGAGTTTTTGTTTGACTTAAAGATCTTACCGACTTCCCCCAATCTCAATGGCTTAATTTTCCTGAAGCGACGACGTTTGATATTTCATTGACCTCTATTTATTTTATTCATATTTTGTTACTTGTGCTTCTGCATGAGTTTATCTTTGACTTGTTCACTCCATTTTACATTGTTTTTTTTCTCGGTACGAGGTTTTTGTTTGCCGAATTTCAAATTAAGTTTGGAATCCAATCCATTATTTGAATTCCGCATTAACACATTATCGAAGAATGTTCCACATAATTTCGAACAATAAACAAAAACTACACTAATTTGGTTTGAAATTATAGTATTCATTTACGATTAATGAACACATCTTTGGTTTACACCACATCTTTGGTCTATGCCATTTAGGTTTAAGGAAAAGAGTTAAGGCCCGGAATTAAAGATGGGCCTTGCTTAGTTGGTAGGACCAGCTTAATCATTTTAGTAAAAACAAATTTATTTTCTGAATAGTATACTTTTATTCATCTTATTTCCCTTACAACAAAATGTTAATTATCTCATCTCACAAATGTTTTATGATCCGTAAACTAAGTAAATTTGGTTTCGACTTCGACTACAATCGACTACAAAATATTTACCATCTCATCTCACAAATTTTTTATGATCCGTATTTTATAATTAAAAGTGGGTTGTCATTGAACTTTTAATTTTCTACGGTACAAACTCTTCTTTGACAAATAACTTGTGGGCTCTATAACTATTTGATGGAAATTCAACATTTTATATTTACTCGATGGAATGGAATATTTGACTTCACATCAAACATATATAAATTAATAGCCAAATAACTAAGACCTAGAACCGAAAAAGATCTATCCAACCATGTTCATAACTTAATTTAATCACCATGAAAGAGAAAGTAACTAAATCACTTGTTACTAATGCCAATTATATAATGTAAAGTACGTTTAGTTGATCAAAGCTTCCGTTGTTGACTTGTCAACAAAGAAAGAGAAGAGACTACAAAACGCACGAGTGGGTTGTGAGTAACTCGTATTGCTCTTTGACTAATTCACCGGAGGACACGTCAAATTAATTAATAATACTATGTCAAATCGAGTTACAAGTCAAAATCTAACAAACAATTTTGATATTTGAATTCTCCTAAGATCTGATATGGATAATATTCTTAATAGGTTCAATCGATCGATATGTATATTCTTGAGTATCAGTTTTCTCCCACATCTGCATATGTATGTTTATTAGCTCTCTATAAATCTATATATAGTAATAGATGTGTTAAGATAAAATATATAGTAAGAGAAAAAACAAACATTATTTTCGATATTGAAGTTTCAACTTATATGGGTGCTTAATAAGGAAACAATTTGGTATTTACTACTACTACTTCTAATTTTTTAGATAAACGAATTTTCTGATCCTAAATTCAAACTAGCTATATAAATTTATATGCACCGTCGTGATGTGTTTGTGTGCCTATATGCATACCGCAATTGGTCAAGCATAAATGGAAATGCTAATTGTTATTTACTACTTGATGGTTTATTATATAGCAATTACTCTAGAGAGAACAAATCACATATGGTATTGACTATTGATCATCATCATTGTTTAAAAAGCCATCCTGCATAGTTTTTTTTTTCCGATAGCCATCTTGAATAAGATATAGCTTTTTAAATGAGAAAAAAATACGTGACGAAAAAACAAAAGAACGAAAGCAAGTATAAATGACAAAAAATGGGTTTAACGACAAAAATGTTTGTCTTTAAACAAACAGCATGTTTCTTTTGTGAATCATAGAGAGAAAAGATTAGAAAAAAAAGTAATAATAATTAACTAAGCACTCGTGTTCTCCACTTTGGAGGAAACCAAATTGCTTATAATATAAGTTTTAAGCTTCTTAAAATCCTAAATATTACTTTATGTTCCCTATTAGCTTGGTCTCTTTCTTAAAATATATAACTTCACATAATTGCTTTCACATTTACATTTATATTCCGTCTTCTCTTTAGTTTCGACTTACACCCGAAACGTGGGTCAATTAACTCATATAACATATTTTATGATGTAAAATAATATTAATTAGGCTTAGAAGCTTCCAACCACAAATTTCACAAATACATGTTTGCGTAATGCATACCAACTATATACTAGAAGCCATCCCATCCCCTCAACAAATAAAGGAGCAATATATATATAAATTCCGACCATCTTTATGTTTGGGATTCGAAGGTCCATTAGTTTGATCCAACATTGGCATATTGATGGTTTGCTCTTCAGAAAAATTATAAAAATATGTCGCCTAACTATGGATATAAAAAAATGTGGATTTTCTACAATCGTCCATATACTAAGGATAGAAACTTATAAGTCAAACAGTTTAAAAATTATTGCGCGTAGTTGATAAAATCCACCGATTGACTATGTAGATTACTACGAATTTGTTTTCCACCCTCATATATACACATAATATTTATTATCAAGTCAA